>JAHBCN010002024.1:0-100946 GCA_019359885.1 Listronotus oregonensis
TTTTCTGTTCTAAAATTTATAAAATTGCGGATAAAATTTCGAGCCCCCCGCTCGAGGGATTGATCGCTTGACCGGGCCGACGCGCGTCTTATAAAATTTTTTGAAAAAAATTATTGATCGAGGGGCAATGCCTGCGCCGTTTTTAGGTACTTTCCAAAATCCTCCAGTATGTCCTTTTTTCGGTGCTCTGTTTTTACTTAATATTTTAAAATAAAAATTTTTTCCCCATTTTTAGATTTTGAATTTTATATTTCATTTTTAAAAAAAAACCTAAAATTTGGGGGGGCGTTTTTTTTAATGTAAGGGGTGTAATAAATTTTTTTTTAATCCGCCCCCCGTTTTAAAAAAACCCACCCCCCCCAAAAAAAACATATAAAAAGGTTTAGTTTGCGAAAAAAAAATTTTTTTTTCCAAAAAACCCCCTTTAAGAGGGGCGTTTTTGTGGAGGTAACACAAATTTTCCAGTCTCGAAAACCCCGTTTTTTCGAAATCAGCGACAAAAAAAACATATAAGATGGCTTATTTTTGGAAATAAAAATTTTTTTTTCCAAAAAAAACCCCCCCCTATTTAGGGGGGGTTTTTTTGCAATTTTGGGGGTTTTCCCCCCCCATTGCGCAAGTTCTAACCCCATTTCCGTAATCAGCGTCCCCAAAATAAAAAGGGAAAAAATGGTCTCGTCGCCCCATTTTTTCCCCCCTTTTCCCCTTTTTACTTTTTTTTAATGGATAATATAAAAAAAATATTGACATATAAGGGCGGAAAAAAATATTTTAAAACCCCGGGGGGGCCAAAAGTTAAATCCGGCCCTGAGCTGGTATATTACCTACTGTAATGTTTCCACTCTTTTTTTAACAGCAATTAATTAAATGTCCTTTTATTAATTAATGATAGTAGGATTATTGTCTTGCTTTTAGAGCAAAAGTAAAAAATATTTTTTAAAGATTTGGTAAAACAGTTTACTCTGAAAATTGTCACTGATTCAAAAAACAACCATCAAAAATATATACATAAATAAGCATTAACCATTTTATAAACAAATTAAGGTCATATGAAAATGTCCGGTTTGCAGAGTGGCTATAGATTGTTCATTTTAATGACTTTTCTTTAAAAAATATATATCTTTTTAATACATAAGAAAAACTGGGATGTGTTTGTTCTTTAAAATAATTTTTAAATGGTCCAAGAAAACTTTAAAAGATGCTTTTTTCGAATTTGAAATTAGAGATCTACTGACATCCAAATAAAGTTTATGAAGTAGGTAATAAGGAGTCAGTAGGACTTTTATTGGTTTATTTTCGTAAACGAAACGTCTTTTTAAAGACCAATTATCAGGACTCCCAAACTAGCTCGGGTCCTGAAAGTTGGTCTACACGTTGAAAATTTATTAGTTGCTAGACTTGACAATGTGATGATACCGTAAATGGGGTGAATAGAACAGTTTCGACCTTTCCTACTCTGTTGCTAACATGGTTGTCACCTCTTTTTGACAACAAAATATGGAATCCACAGGTCTCGACCTGTAGATCAAAAAGCGCATAATAGATTTTTTTAAATAAGGGTTTTTTCAAAAAAACTTCTTTTTCTATCCACCCTTAATGTGGGGTGAATAGAAACACCCATTTAAATTGGTCACCCCATATTCTACCCACACGAGGGCGAATAGAAAACACTTGAATTTTTTTTTTAAATTGATAAAAAAATATAAATACACAAAAAAAAATCGACAAAAACACCAATTTTACAAAAAAAAAACATATTTATTTCTGTAGAATGTAACAAGTTTAAACATATTATTTAAATTAAACAACTTGATGCAAATTAAATTTTAAAATGTCTCTTCTTGACGTAGATGCTTCTATCTCGTCATGAACTGGGAAAACCCTCTCCAACAACCTGGTTAAAATGAAAGGTGGAAATATCCGGAACTTCTGAAATCCATAAATATATCCCGACGAGTGTGTTTAGTGCGACGACTTTTTTTAAGAAAGTGGCTTTAATGTCATTTTCTGCAAACTATCCCTTAAGTTTCAAACGTTTCTTGCACCAGCTAAAATCGCTTCACAATAAGCCACCTTAACCTTTAAGTTTTTCTGTAATAAATGATCCCCTGTAATTTGACGTTGACATTTGACAAATATTTTGTTTATTTATTTTTGGTTTATAGTTTCAATTAATTAGTTTAGTAAAATTTTTTCATAATATAAATCCGATAATAAATAACAGATTATTAAGGCTGATATCAAATCTGAAAAAATATTTTTCGGCAACGTTTTGTTTTCGATATTCATCATCGTTGTTGAAAATCAAACTAACCTCTATTTCCCTTATATTTTCCCTTCTTTTGTACACAATTTGTTTTTACATTTGAAAGTGGCACAATAACAATACGTTTTAAATTTACATATTTATTTATTTTACACCCATTTTATCAATTGCGAACTTTCAAGTTCAAAGGCAGCGGCCATATTTACTTATAAAATTCCTACTGCATATGGTTGCGCCACGTTGAGGCGTAAAAGTGGAGATTTGCAATTAAATGGAAAAAAGGTGTTAAATAAATAAAACAAACGTTTTTTAAAGATGTTTGCGAAATATTGTGTGCCAATTTAGTAAAATCAAGAATTCTGTGCAAAAAGAAGGATAAATAGGAATAGTAAATAAGGTTAGTTGATTTTCAACTTCTATGATGAATATCTCAAAAACGAAAGGTGACCGACAAATTTTTTTTCAGATTCGTTATCAGCGCCCCAAAACCTGCAACGTACCTAATAAAATCGGAGAGAGGCAACTTTCGAGACAGTTAGTAAATCCTGAATTTACCATACTTTATGACATTTTCAGGTTAATTTTTATCTTTTTCCATTCTTTTTGTGTGCCATTGCACCTGATATTTTTAGAAGAAACTATTTTGACGATGGATACACTTCCGTTTTTAAAAAGGTTAAGATTACCGAAGCCAACAGTGGCCCAACTTATTTGAGCAAATCAAAGATAAAGATTGCTTAAACATAACAAGTTTGTATTATCTTTACTTGTAAATTATTGACAAATAATTGTTTAGTTCCAAGGCCGTAAAGTTAGGTGCCCTTGATCTTTTCTTTTCAATTTTGTTTCAAACTTTACAACAAAAAAATACAAACTAACGATCGATTTTGTATTGTAACGTCCACGAAAAGAAAAAAAGTTTAAAAAGTTTTTCATGATGCTCTGATGTGACAATTTTTGAGAAAATGATGATTTAATCTCTACAAAAATTAGTTAGATGACTAGGTAATTACTTTCTATTTTATCACGCATAAGCTAGAAAAGGCTAGTATTTAATATTAATATATTTAATTAGTCGCATTGTAATTATTAAAATGGAGAAAGATGCGGTGTAAATGTCTTTCTAAGTACTCTTCCTAGTTACGTTGCAATAAAAAATCGAATAGTGAAAGGGAAAAAATCTAAGTTGGGACCTTAATTTAAGAGCTTTAAAAGATCTATTTAAGAAGATTTTGGTGCAACCAGCCTTTAATCTTGCTGGTAGCCAGGCCAAACGGGTGAAAAATCTCATGATGCACGATACTGGCAATTAAATTTATGAAAAATATGCCAGATATGAAATAAATAAAATATTTGTTTTTAACGATTATTCAAAAAACTTTTAGTAAAGATTAATTGTTAAACCCTCGGCTTCACTTTTGGGTGTAAAAACCATCTCGCAGAACTATTGATCACTTTTTTAGCCTTTTTTTCTTGTTTAAAAATCGTTATATATAAGGTGAATACTAATGAATCTAATGTGAATTATTAAACAGAACATTGGATTTTGTTTGATAAAAGGAATTTAGAAAGCCCAGTGGGAGACCTTCGCCCCTCATCCTCACAACCATCAACTCTGCTGCTTTCGCAGCAGGAGATGATGGGGCCCGGAAGGCCTTGCTGAGGTCACAGGGGAACCCCTCGAGAATGTCTTTTACAACAGTGAAAATGGCTTAAAGTATGGTTATGAAACTTAAACTGAGACTCATGTAAGATTTTATATCCTTTATTAATTTAACCTTCTTAAAACCTTACCAAAAAAGGGATTATTGAAATGCCACGATAATTTTCGGGTAAGCATTCGTCAGCCTTTTTGCAAAGGTTGCAAAAATTTATTTTTTAAATTAATCAGGAAACTTTTCTTTACTAATATGTACGTTTATCTGATGTGGCAGTAAGCAAGGACTCATTTTAATAATATCATTACTAATATTAAATAAATCCATACTATTTGATCTTTAAAGATCACTTATAATATTACCAATATCTTTCCATATAACAGGAAGAAGTACAAAAGACTGTGACACTATAACAATGTTTTTCAATAAGATATTTTGTAATTCAGGATTTATTGGCAGTTTGTTAATGATATTAATTGCGACAGATACAAAATAGTTATTAAAATCATCTGCTGATTAGACACCACTAGCCTAATTCTTTTTTTGTTCATTTCTTTTAAAATTATAATAATTAATTTACCATAGGCCTGCTTTTTGAGAAACTATAGACCTTTGTATCGACTGTGCAGAAGTTCATGAATTTCTTTATATAGAGGAGGGGTTTGATGACCCATCACTTAACTGGGAAGGTCAAATCTTTCTGCTAAATCACTATAAACCATTTAACCGGTGTAATTTTTACTACCACTGATGATCATCAGTGGAAAATACGTATCAATTAAAGTCTTAAGTTATTTGTCAATAAATTTGCGAATTAATACTTCCAACATATTAAATTTAGTCAAACTTGATCTCCGATCAGGAAATCTTCTGGGCCAATATTAGTCAATATATTATCGATACAACTTCTAAAACCATTATAGACTGTGTTTTATCTATGGCCACACAAAAAAATATATTCATACCCAAAAGGGCAAAAAAAATATCTATCCTTAAAGTCCCTATTATAGTCGCACAAACATAGATGAACGTTTTTTATGTCCGTTACAATTTAACGTACGAAATCAGCAATGCCCTTTACAATCTTTGTCATAAGGTAATGGTCAATTTAGATTTTATATATCCCAAATTTTTGAATATTTTCTTTTGTAAAAAATCACAACTTCAGTTCAGACAAATCTACCCGTATGGTTGCCCTACAAATATGATTGGTTCCATACCGTTGTATAAGTCATTGGTTAATTAAAATTATTTAAAAAAATTAAAAAAAAAATTTAATTAATAAAATTTATAATCGTAAATTTAAAATTTGTAACAAACAATTATATTTTAGCAATAAGTTAATGTAAATTTTGAAAATAATTGTTTTGTTAAAACGGGACTTTTTTCTTTTAAGATTTAATTTGACAATTAATATAATAATTTATTGTTTATGTATGTTTTTAAAATAATTATTTAAATTTTGGGATAGTACCTACTTTAAAAAAGACAAATTGTATTTAAAAAAAATCTTTTTTTTTTATAATGATTTTGATGTATTCGGACAACTTGACTTGCCATGTTTCCGTCATATCCGTTCTTTTTTTCGTAACCGAGGTTATATAAGCCAAAAAATCCTTGTGATTTGGTCATTTTAGAAAACCCAAGATAAACTTTCTTGCTAGCAAAAGTAAAAATTAATCCGTGATCTTTTTGTTTAAGAAAACGTCATCTATAACAAGTAATACCTAATATTTTATAGATTAGCTTTTTAATTTCATGAATCGTTTTATTATTTATTAAATTTCTATTTTTCCCCACAAAAAAAAAAATATATATATATATATATATATATATATATATATATATATATATATATATATATATATATATATATATATATATATATATATATATATATATATATATATATATATATATATATATATATATATATATATATATATATATAAAAAAAAAAAAGATTCTAAATTCTTGGGTTTGGTCCGGGGGCTGAAAAGAAACTTTTTTTTACTAAACGCCGAGCTGGAAATTAATTTTTCCCTTTTTTCAAGGCTAAATATAAAGAAAATTTTTTACAATAAAAAAATTAATCTACAAATGCAACTTATTTTTTTAAAACGATAAAAATATATAGAAAAATATAACAATAAAACTTAGTAAAGTGAGTTTTTTTAAGGCTAGAGTCATTAAAAGAAACATAATCAATTTATTTTTTTATCTTAGTGCTCAAAATTTTTTTTTAATTTAAATTTTTTTTTTTTTTTAATTTAAATTTTATTTTTTTTATATTTATTTTATATATATATATATAAATATATATATATATATATATATATATATATATATATATATATATATATATATATATATATATATATATAAAATTTTTTTATATATATATATATATATATATATATATATATATATATATATATATATATATATATATAATATATATAAAATATATATATTTTAAAATTTTTTTGTTTTTTAAACACCTGGTTTATTTATTTTTTTTTGGCTTTTATTTTTAAAATTTTTTTTTTTTAACATCTAGGAAGCCTGATATTTTGTTAAACTTTTTAAATTTTTACGGGATGAAGTTACTGACTGGATTTATATTTTGGCTTAGGTTTCACTGTCCTACTGCACAGCTTAAAGTTTTTTTAAAACAGTTAACTTTGTATTTGGATCCATGTCAAGTTAATGTGTAAGACTTTGGGTATAAGTAAAGGGGAGTATAGGTCCTAATTTCATAGCTGTGTCCAGATTAAGTTACTTTTAAAATAGGAAAAAGCACAGTTTCGTATAGATCTACCAAATATTAAAGTTTGTTTAATTCCAAATTTACTCAATAAAGTTTCCCCCAAAGGTAGTAAAAGACCTAAATATAATCTAAAAATTTAATCAATCTAATACAAAATAAAAGAAAACTGTGTGTTTGTATGTCCATCTTTTTTCTTCATAATTGGGCCACTGCCTCCCACCCATATTTAAAGGGGGTAGAAGCCCTAGGTATGATTTTTTGCAAGGGGATTTTGGGGTCGCAGTGGTGGGTGGGAAAATGAAAAAAAAAAAAATATATCTGTCCTTCTCCAACTCATGTGAACTTCTAGAAAGTTCTGAAAATTTCTGGAATGATCTGAGAGTTCAAAATGAAAAACAACTGTTTAAATCGATCCGAATAGTCTGGAAAGTTCAAAAAAATTTCTGAATGATCAAAAAGTTTAAAATTTTGTCATGTTGAAATCGATCAAAAATGTTTTAGAAAGATTCTGAATGATCTAAAAAAAGTTTTAATTTAGATAATCTATAAAGTTCAAAAATGTGTGCAATTGATGTAATTAATCTAGAACTTCAGAATGTTCAAAAAAATTTATGGAATATCTTGGAAGTTCCAAAATGTGTGAAAGTGTTCAAAAACGATTTAAATAGTCTAGAAATTTTTAAAATTTTGAAGATCTAAAATGCTATAAAAAAAAGTTCAATTGCTGTGATCAATCCAGAAAGTTTTAGAAAACTTTTTGAATAAATTTTAAAAAGTTTTAAAAAAATGTGCAACTGATAAAAATCTAAAACGTTTAGATAGTTTTTAAAAATTTGAGGATCTGAAAGCACCAAAAAGAGCAAGGTGTGTCCCGAAGTCCTAGAAAATTCCTGAATAATCTAGAAAAAATTCAAAGTTTCGGAATGATCAACAAAATTCAAAAAATTTCTTTAATGTTTATTTTTAAAAAGTTAATTGATTAACCAATTTCTTATACTATTTTTAAAAGTACATTAATGATACAAAGATTGAGAGAAGAAGAAAAAATACATATAAGATAGATAAATTGATTGTACAACCATTAAAACGTGCGATGATTTCGACCCGGGGGAACGCCGGTTTTGCAGCTGGAACCCATATTACTTGTACTGGCGCCCTGTTAAATCAATGCTAACCGATTATAAATTATATCTCTTTTAAAAAGAAATATTTGCATGTGTAGCATTTAAAAGAGAAAGTTTTAACGACGCCCTGTATCTTGTAACTCGAATTGAGTTAGTCGTGGCATAAACTTTAATAACCAATAATTTAATAAAGGTAACAGAAAGTTCTACCGCTCTACTTTTATTAGTTACAAAGACATAGTTGTATTTATCGAAAAGGTCATTTAAAAACCCGCCAACTGCAAGAACATACGTAAAAAAGAACTAACTTCCTGGCGTTTTCTGTTTTCCTAGGTAAATTTTGTTTATTATAATATAAAAAAAAATTTATAAAATCAAGATATATTTTATCTTCTTTATCTTGTCATAAATTTACGGTTGCTTTGAATGAAAACTTATTTCATCTTTTCTCGTTTGAATATAATTTACGTCTCAAGAAAATAAAATTTTTCCAATATGCTGCAAAACACAACAGGGGTAAGTCAAAAATGAATGGAAATATGCCAAAAACAAAAACAAAAAAATTGCTGAAGTTTAGAGGTAGGTTTAAGACGTAATGCAACTCATAAAATTATTTCGCCTATTTTGGTCTTTTTTGTCATTTTAGGGGGAAATGTAATTCAAGTATCTAGGGTTTTCCCGGGGAAAATATTTTTTCTTAACAGGGAATTTACAATTAAAATATGTAAACTTCAGTTCTAAAAAATTTTTTATTGGTCATTAAAAGTCATATTCTGGTGGGCTTTTAGGGAAAAGTGTAAACAAAGACATCAAGAAAAAAAATTTCCCGGTTTTCTATGCATGGCTGGCAAACCAATTTCTGAATCAGAGTTTTAAAAAAGAATATGGGAGATGCCAATTTAATAAGAAAAGGCTTGAGTGAAATAAAGACTGGCCCACAACAAGAGGGAATACTGTGGACAGGGCTTTCGGTCGACTGCGGGTCGGCTCGGCAGTATTAGCTGGACCCCGGATGTTAAAGGAGTGGTTGTCAATCTTTTTTTGAGATTTTTTTTTTTCCCGGGCCCTTGTTAATCAAGGTATTTAATAAAAAGGGAAAAATTAAAAGGTGGTTAATTTTTTATTGACCTAAGCCTAAAAATAAAATAAAAACTGCCATTCTAAAAAAATTAAATTTATAAACATTTTTATTAATTAGTGAAATTAAATTATCCTATTAATCAAAAATAATAACTTTAAAAAATAAACTTAAAGCATTTTCATTTTAATAAATGCTTTACTTTGCCCCGTGAGCTTCGCAATACCAACCTATTTTTTTTCCATTCGACAATACCTCCTGTAATGACTAAGTAATGTCGAATATTTTTGCTCTTAACACATCTAAACCTACATGCCCTCATGTGGATACCTGTAAATTAGTAAAGTTGCCCCAAAAAGTTATTAATTTATGATGAGAAAAATGACACTTGTAAGTACTGCATACCCGGGCATGCCTCAGCCAACAATATCCCAACGAATCGCCGTCGTTGTATTCAAAGTGGATCAGGGAAAATTACTGTTATTCTTTTTTTAATCTGAGAAAACACCGATATGCAGACGAGTCTGTGTCTGCGACACATGGGTAAGGGGAAGCACTATTTTTTAAACATGGTCTAATCATGGGCGTGCTATTATGTTAAATAATGATAAAAATAGTACCAAATTCTTTAATAGTTCAATTTTTTTTTAAGTAGGTAACTATTTTTTGAAAGTTCCCAAAAATTACTTTTTACAATTTTTATTTTTCATTTCAGCAAAAAAAAATTTTTTTAATTATTGGTTAATAATGATTTTTAAAATAGGCCCCATTAATATCAAAGAGACATGAATTATAGTTTTGAAAACAAAATAAAAAAATACCAAAAATCATTTCAACCTCACTTTCACTATTGCTATCCGTATCACTGTCATCGGTATCAGCCCCAAACCTGTATTATATGGGTTCAATGTCCTCCATATAATCACTTTCCCAAAAACCCATTTTTTTGTCGATGACAAAGTCGGCAAAACTTTTCCCAATCGACTGCTGTCACTGGGCAATTGCTTCTTAAAAACTCCCTTAATTTAGAGACCTGTCCCCTGATGTATTGCATCTCTAATGAATTTTTTTAATTTGAGCCCAACCATCTCAATAGGGTTAATTCACACAATGGGGGGGTTCTTAAAAGTGTGACCGTATTGCCTGATAAATTTGTCCACCACAAATTTTTTTCATTTATTTGGGAGGTTTCTGACCCTGTATAAGTTCAAACAATTTCTTCCTTAAGGAAACATGATTTATCCTAAATATTAGTAGTACCTACTATATCGTCGGCTGAATCAACCTGGGAACTTTTTTTTCATTTTGAGAAAATCACAAAATATTATTAGTGGGTACATTAACTTGTCTAAGAAAAACACATTTTAAAAAATAACTTAATGGGTCTAAAGGGCTTAACTTTATATAAAATAATTATCTTTTGAAAATGTAGATAACTCAAAATCACCAAATTTTTGTTACCCAGTTGTTACGTGCCGAAGATATATACTTTAAAAGGCTAGTAATAAGGACGGTAACCGAAATTATAAACTACTATCTTAGGGAAAACCAAAGGGAACCCATATCCTTTTTTTTTAAAAAAGATATTTAGGGCTCTAATCTTCCTGAAAGAAGATAGCATTATCTAGGACGACTAAGGGTTTTTGGGGAATATTTTCAGTGAGCCCTGAATTTTTTTCCTTTTTCATCTGTCCATGGTAGTCACCGAGCAAATTTGGCCCTTTAAACTAACTGAGCATTTTTCACGAAACCGTTTTTTTATCCGCCATGAAAGATTCTGCCTAAACAATATTTTTTTCACAATTTGCAAAAATAGTTTAATGGCAATTCCTTCTAAAATCTTTTTTTTTCTCTGGGAATAAACAAAATTTGAATAAATAACGGACTTATAGATTGTATACCTACTTACCAAAAATAATGTTTTTTTTTACACCAAAAAAAAATCTGCACTTTGCCAGCAATTTTTTTCCGTTAATTCGTTGTCCACCCAGGTTTCGTCAATTTTAAATTATATGTTCTTTTTTCCCTATATTTTTTTAGGGATGAATATATTTGTATCGGCAGTGCAAATATTAGCCTTTCCCTAATATTTTTTCGCATATTTTGGGCATTTTCGCCAATAAAATCCCCTTTGTTTTTTTTAAAATGCACCTCAAAGTTTCGCGGGAAAAAAGGGAAAATTGATGTCGCTTCTTAGCTTTTGCAACAATTTTTTTTTGGATGGAACCACTTTAAATTCCAAAGCCTTTTTCTATGGTTCTCCCAACAATGCCAAATTCAAAACTGGATTTTTTCAACCGCAGAAAGACGGCCCTTTTTCCAGAGATGACAGCAACTGATCTGGGTTGTTTTTTTTTGTTCAAGATCTTCTTTTGAATACTTTCTAGCATTTGCTTTAGTGGCAATTTTAATGCATTGTTTTGTGATTCCTCTTGAAAAACCTATAAACATTGGTAATCATTTCCGGTTTGACTATGAAGGGTTTTACCTCGTGTATAGGTATTCATTAAATTTAATATCAGTATTGTCACTTATAAAGTTCAAAGTTTTAAACTAACACCCTAAAACACGACACAACGAACACTTATTTATAAAACACAATAACTCTTGCCCCTGGTATCACTACGCACCGACTTTTACATCAAACATCGCAGCAAATGAGAAAACGGATTTATTCTTGTTAGCGTCACCGGACGCATCTAAACCCCATCAAAAGAGCGCTAGCCACTGCGTATTTCGACAACAGCAGTTGTTGCCTTATTTTTCGGTTAGAAGTACTTTAATAAAATGTTTTGTTTTACATTTAAATTTCAAAATAAATAGATAGGTTGAAAAGAACGTTTTAATATTACTGAAATTAAAAAAAATAAAAGGTTTATATGCAACAAAAAATTTCATTACTATTTATTGAAATGAGTAAATTTAATTTTAGGTTTACTTGGTAGATTATTAAATTAAAAATTTATGTATTTGAAAAAACTTTTTGTTATACCAAAAAAATTTTTTTTGCTCGCATTCTTTTTGTAGCCTACAGATAAATTTTGTCGTTTATCTTACTTTTTTATTAAAATTGGTATACAAGCTTTTGCCTTTCCAATCGTGTATATAAGTGGCGTTAAGAACAGCTCCGATTTTGATAAAAAAAATTCTATATTATTTTTATTTAAAATCAGAAACCATTTAAAGAAGCCAAAAAAGTATTTAAATTTAACCAATATTTATGATTGACTACTGTTTTTTGGGTTGTTAGGCCGTCGTCGGTGAGTTGATCATCTTGACGTTTCGCCAGCACGAGTGGTTTGCATCTTCAGAAGGTAAGCTTCTCGGTTGATTACTTGGGTCTTGCGCGGATTTTTTTAGACAATTAAGTTTCATACACAGATAGTTTTATAATAATTTCTCGTATTTTGCCTAGTTTCAAAAATATCGTAAACTTCAATTTCTGAGAGCAGAAATTTAACTTTAACTTTCGGACTGTAAAAATTGCTTAAAAGATTTTTTTGTATAACAGGGACATAAAATAAATATACATAACAAAATTAGAAATGTATGTATTTATTTAGGATTTAAACCATTAGTTTTAAAAAACATATTATTCTGTACTAGGTATTGAAAGAAATATGATAAAATTAAAACAAATAAAATTTTTTGAAGGATTATTTACCATTATTTTTGAAATATTTTATTAAATGTTAAAAATTGTCTGCATATCCAAAACATATCCGAAAAATAGAAAATTTAATTTTTTATTTATTTTGGGATCGGGAGATTTTTATCTTCTTTAAAAATTTGAAAAATGGAACATTTCCAAACATTGCGCCGGTGTAAAGCCTACTTTTCGCAGCCACAGCTTAAACCGCATCCTGTTTGCAGCAGCAAAATATGATTTTTGGAAGTTTTGGGGGGGCTGCTAGTTGCGTCATGCGTTTTTAATATTTGTTTTTGCCAACCTCATTCTTCAGGAGGAATAGATAATTAATTTATTGCTAGACTTTGTGTAGACTCTTAGCACCCAATGATAAAAAATGTTTTTTGAAACCACTCAAAAAAAACGCATTTTCAAAGAGTTTATTCAACAAAACTATGTTAAGGAAATATGGAAATATTAAAAAAGAGCATCTTTTATTTATCCATGCATTCACTGAACTATAATTATAAATTACGTGCAACAGCTGAAACTTTTATAATTAAAAATTAAAGTGATAAAGATCTTTTTAATGAAGGTAAAAGTTATATACTTACAATGTATGGTACTAAAACTCTCAAAAACCTTAATGAACTTCGATACAAAGTTTCAGTATTAGCTTTAAAAAAAAAAAAAAAAAAAATAAAACTACAACTTCATACACGACCTCCGACAAGGGATGCAGAAAACAACATGAGAGTTACTTACAAAAATCCTGTAATGGAAAAAGAATGCTTTATTTCGAATATTGGGGTGGTAAGAACCCAAATATTTAAAACCACTAAAAATTACGTAACAAGACACCTGAAAATGCCTTAAAAAAATCATATTTTGCTCCGCAAAACAGGATGCGATTCAGCATGTGGCTTGCAGAAAAGTGGCCTTCATTGCTCACCGGCTTGCATTTTTGCAGTGAAAGTGACGGCGATAACCACCCACCACTTAAAAGATGAAATCTCCGATAAAAATACTAATAAAAGTATTTTTTTTTTTTTATATGTGAATATAAAGAAATTTTTTCCATAAATTAAAAATTGCAAAAAATTCTGATTAATAATTTCATAAAACTACTTATTTATAATATGTTTTTCTTAGTTCTTTAAATCCTTAAATACGTAAAATTTTTTAATTTATGTATATTTATCTTATGTCCGATATATAAAAATATATCTTATAAGAAATTATTACAGTTCGGAGTCAAATTTCTGCTCACGGAAATTGAAGTTTACGATATCTTAAAAACTATGAAAAATACGATAAATTATTATGAAACCATTTTAGTAGGAAATTTAATTATCTACAAAAAAGATTTTGAATGAAAAATGACAAAAAATAATATTTACAAACTTACATCAATGAAAAAAATCATTTAGTTATTATAAATATTGTTTAAACAATATAAATATTTGTTTGTCCCCTCCAAAAGGTTTTTAATTTTGATTAATCTAGAAAAACAACTGTATTTAAAAAAAATCATCAAAATCGGAGCTGTTCTTGAGAACTTCCAGCTAAAATGCTTCATTGACGCAATTTTTATTACAGAATATAGTTCAATAAATGAAGGGACAAAGCTGTAAATAAATATGTACAGTTTTCTCTTGTGGCACAATTCTTAGGTCTAAAAAAAAGTTTATCAATATTCACAGGTGGGAAAGGGCTGAAAATGGCCCCTCAAGAACCGAAAAATGGGTTTGCCGCTAATATCTGCCAAAATATGCAAATTGAAAAAATGTTCTTAGGACAAAAAATGAAGACCGCCTTGTTATCTACTAAATTTTAAAAAATTGAGTCTCTCATTTCAGCCGCCATGGATTCACCTATAAGCGGGCGGACGAATTGTTTCATTACTCGGGCAATAATGTACATTTTTTAATCATTCAAAGTTCATCGGAATGGGAAAACCCGTACCTATCATTGCATATGAGTTTGGGTCCATTCTGATTCATATAAAATATTAAAAAAAGCAGTCAAATTTTTTTATTGATATTTTTTTAAAAGATGGTTTGTTATTAACATTTCTTTTCTATATAGAGACCTTAGCAGGTCCTCAATAATCCCAGAAAATTTTCTTTACCATCTTTTTTGCGTTTCGATAAAAAATTGTTTTGCCCATCTGCATTTTTTAGTAAGAAACTACTACTACCACATCTATTCAGGGTGGAATGTAATGGATTTTTCGGCTGCCATTTTTGCGAAAAATATTGGTGTTGCGAAAAAAATGGTAGGAACCATTTTTGTAGATTTTAAGGTGGTCTTTATTTTTTGTTTTAACAAATATTCTTTAATTCCCATATTTTGGTAGCTATTCGCGGGAAACTCATTTTTGTAACTTTGTAAGGCCATTTTCAGCGGGTTCCCACGTCGGAATCGTGATAAACTTTTTCTCGCTCGAAAGCATTCGC
Organism: Listronotus oregonensis; assembly: GCA_019359885.1. Taxonomy (NCBI): domain Eukaryota; kingdom Metazoa; phylum Arthropoda; class Insecta; order Coleoptera; family Curculionidae; genus Listronotus; species Listronotus oregonensis. The sequence goes on from JAHBCN010002024.1 coordinate 14,984, forward strand.
GAAGACCTAAGAATTGCGCCAGAAATGAAAACTGTACAGATTTATTTACAGCTTTGGGTACTTTTAGGTCTTCAGTTATTGGACTATTAATACATATAGCCAGACAGAAACTGTTTTAACTTTGGGTATACAGAGTAACCGGAAATGACAATGAAAAATATTAAGGTACAATTTACATAAAAAGATATAAAAAAAGTGCATATTATAGGTCCGAAATGCTTCAGAGAGCTAGTCCCTTAAAGATGGTGTCATAAAGTGGTTTATTTTTTATTAGGATCTACTTACAATTAGGAATTAACTTCTACCTATAAGTTAGAGTGATTGAAGGTCACTTTTTGAAAATATCAGGTGACCCATATTGCAACCAGTGGCGTGAGAATAAAGGGGTGGTTAGTTATTTAGGGTCTTATTTTTTTTCGCCGAGTGTATTTTCGCTATCTTTTAAACCATTTGTGTTTCTTTAAACATTTTTGGTTTTCGAGATAAACGGACTTAAAAGAACGACTGCAGTGCGTAAATACAGTAATTTTGAAAATTGAAAATTGAATTTAAAAATGTACCTAATGTAGTAGTACCAGTAAATTTAATTTCTTCTTTAGTAGCAATTGAAAATAACTACATTTAAAATAGTATTTATGCATCTTCTTATTTTTATTACAGACTTACTGTATTTACGCACTGCAGTCGTCCTTAAGTCCGTTTTCTCGAAAACAGTAGACTATACGACTTTATACCAAGAGAACCTTTTTTACGTAAAAATGTTCAAAAAACATTATTTATTTAAAAGATAGCGAAAATACACTCGGCGAAAAAAATATGACCTTAAATAACTAACCAACCCTTTGTTTCCACGCCACTGCTTGCAATATGGGTCACCTGATATTTTCAAAAAGTGACCTCCAATCACTCTAATTTATACGTAAAAGTTAATTTCTGTATTGTAAGTAGATCCTAATAAATTAAATAAAAACCACTTTTATGACACCATCTTCATAGTCCTGTAGCCCTTTGAAGCTATTCGACCTATGTTAATATGAACTCTTTTCATATCTTGTTATATAGAATCGTACCTTAAAATTTTTCATCGTCATTTCTGGACACCCTGTATTACTACTTAAAAGATCGAAGAAACCATGTCACGTTAGCCCAAAAAATGTTAAAACCTCGAAAAATAAGTACGGAAGTGGATAGATTGACTAATTCTAAGCAACTTTTGTTTTATAAAGTTTTTTTCAAAAGGTATTACTTTTCGAGTTATTCGTAATTGATAATGTCAATTTTTCAACCAAAAAAAACACGTTTTCAGACGGTTTTTCGCAAATAACTCGAAAAGTAAATCTTTTTTCAAAAACATCATTTTTACCAAAAATGTAGCTTATAAAAAAAACAACAAAAATGGTAAGCTTTTGATGTCCATAAACCCAATATCAAACGGATTATAGCCTGTTGAAGGTTGGTTCTTATTCGTCAAATGCAAACATTAAAGTTTCCAACGTAATATACAAAAAACGATAATTTTTTGGGAAAAGCTCATAATACCTTTTTAAAGAACTTGAAAAAACCTTCTTTTTTTTATTAAAGTATCTAGACTTCAAAATTGCGAGTTATAGCCAAAATAAAGTTCTACTATTTTGATGAAAATGTGAAAATCATCCAATTACCACCCTAATTACAAATAATCTTTGTCCTTACAATTTACTTTTTTTTTATGTATTTGTAATATGCTTAGGAAGTTTGACTGGTTTAAAGTGCATATTTTAAAAAATTGAGCCTAAAGTGAAGAGACATTTTTTAATTTGAAAAAATAGCATTTTCTCATAAATAACTTAAAAACCCTAATGATGCGTAAAATTTGAGAATACAAAATTGTAGGTTTTTTTTACCAAAAATTTTCGTTTTGTTTTTGTTTACGTATCATTAAGGGTTTTTTGAGATATTTTGAAGAAAAAGCTATTTTTTTTAAAATTACAAAATTTCTCTTTCACGTTAAGCTCATTTTTTTCAAAATATGCACTTTAAATCGGTCAAACTTTCTGAGCATATTACAAATACAAAAATAAAGTAAATTGTAAAGTGACAAAGATTATTTTCAGTTAGTGGTAATTTGGGGTGATTTCCATTTTTCAAAAAAAAAGATCAACTTTATTTGGGCCATAACTCGCTTAATTTTAGTCAAAGTGACTTTTGTAAGAAAAAAAGGGTTTTTAAGTACTTTAAAAAAGGTATAGAGTTTTTCCCAAAAAATGTATCGTTTTTGGTTATATTACGTTAAAACTTTTAATGTTGGCATTTGACGAATAACCAACTTAACAGGCTATAACCTCTTTGTATTGGGTCCATGGACATCATAAGCCACCATTCTTGGTGTTTTTTTATAAGCTACATTTTTGGTAAGAATGATATCTTAAGAGTAAATCGAGTTATTTGCGAAAAACCATCTGAAAATGTGTTTTTTTAGTTGAATAATTGACATTTTCAATTGCGAATAACTCGGAAAGTAATGCCTTTCGAAAAAAAACTTTATAAAACAAAAGTTGCTTAGAATTAGTCAATCTATCCACTTCCGTACTTATTTTTGATTAAAAAATTCCACCTCCGAGAAGGGGTGGCATTCACCCCCACGGAAAAAGCAGCAATTTTTGAGGGGTAAACATTTTTATAGAGGATATTAACTATTAAGTTCAATAGTTTATTTTAAATTTTATACACAGTCGCTGGGTTCCGAGGTAATAATCTAAGGTGACTTCGCTAATACCGGATCCGCGAATTGTATTAAAAACTAATTCCCTTGATATTAAATGTAAATACTGTTAAAGCATAGGCTTATGACACGGACTATTTGATTAAAATCTTTATAAATACCATGATTTTACAGCACCTTAAAAATGAAAACACGAATAAAGTAGACTGGTAGGCGCACATTAATTTATGCGATAGTTAAACAAAGCTCCTGTCAGTTGGAAATTTCTATTATACCCAGTTTCTAGCCTGCGTTTGTGGTTTTGGCATATTTCCACTCCTGCTGGGTTTGTACGCATATTATGAAAGATTTATAATTCTTGGAATGCAAAACCATAACCTAGTAAAGAAGAAAGATGCGCATGCATAAATCCTCTTGATTCGTGTCTGCCACAAATGCATTAAGAGAAAGGAGGCGTAAATGACAATTAAAAGCTGCTTAAACATTTGTGTTAAATTTAGTTAATTAATATTATAAGTCAAATATTTTTTATTGTTATAAGAAACAAAAATGCTCGGTAACAAAGATCATGAATATTAACAATTAAAGACCAACAAATTAACAATGATGGTAAAGTAAATATACATTCAGGATAAATTTAAAATTATTTCTATAAACAAACTGTATTTATTTAAACACCTAAAGATTCCATGAATTTGAAACCCATTTATATTGTTTGTACAGTAACGGCCATTAAATCTTGGGCAAAACTTTTTTTTGCCTTTCGTAAAATAGGCTTATGCCACGTCTACTGAATATAAATACCTGTTAAAAAACCTAATAAAGAAAGAGGTTTCCGTTGTCAGTGTCTAAAAATATCTTTTTGAATACCAAACTTTGAACCAAAAAGTATTAATTATTCATTATATTGAGCAGAGAGGTTGGCCAGAAAGAGATGTGGCGAAAGAGCTTAATATCCCAAAGTGTACTATTCATTTTGTTAAAAAAAAATGACAGGAAACCCTCCTTTGAAAGTAGAGCTGGAAGTGGTCGCCCCAAACTATCAAATCATGAACAAGACAATAATTTAGTTAATGTTTTGAGAAACCAACCATTTAAATCTGTAGTTACAGCAAGAACGGAAATCAATTTCCCAGAATCGTATCGGTTAGAACGACACGGCGAAGAATAAGGCAAATATCCGAATTGCGCTGCCTTCCGGCAGCCTTAAAATCGTTTTTAGCAAATCCTAATAAAAAAAACTCATTGGATTTGCTCTACAACTTTACTTGGAGCTTTCGATTTTTTAAGAAAATATATTATTCACCGATGAAAAAGTGTTTCAGTCGTAAACAATGGATACCTTAAGGTATGCAGTAAAAGGGTGGGCCGATCTCATATATAGGGGGGTATTTTTTAAAAAATTTTTTAATCCATAGGGGGGAAAAGTTGTATTGAATTAAAACAACATAGGGGAATTTATTTTTCCTATTTTTTAAATTTCCTACAAGGGTTTTATTTTGTTACCAAAAATAAAAAAAAAAAAAATTAAAAGAAAATAACAAAAGAGATTTATTAAACAAATACAAATAAAAATAAACTAGGAAAAAAAAAAAATTATATTTAACCTTTTTTATTCTGCCTTATGGTGAAAATGGGCATTATTTTTTCCAGATTTAAGTCCCAACGAATAAATCCATCATTTCTATCCAGATAGTCCTTAGTTGTTAGCTTCACCTCGCTCGACAGCTTGTGTATTACAGGAAATCAGGCTCCCAAAAATGCATTTTTGATAAATAATTTGAGGTCATCAGATATTTGCTAAGACGGGGGGGTAACATTAACTTTCCCCTCCGTTAATAATTTCAAACATAATTAGCAGCATTAAAGTTTAATTTTGAACGATATATTCTCGAATCTTTTTCGGAATGTTCCCCAGTCCCAGATTTTAAAATGCTCCCGAGACCAAGTTCTCGGATGGTTTTGCGATCATCCGATATCATGCTCAATAAAATGTTCTCGATGATCGAAGTAAGCATTATGTTGTATAACTGGATCTATTATCTCTTTTAAATTATTGCTTATATCGTGTTAATTGATAGTTTTAAGGACATGTCGGGCACCATCCTACATGAAGGGTGCATTTTTATCGAAAACCACATCGGTGCATAGACTTTCATAACAAAATTTACAAGAATTATGAGATTTTCTGAAGGATTTTTACAACCAATGTAAAGCCGAAGAAGCCGATTTGCTTTAGTTAACCACCTCGCATGTGATAGTTTGACAGGTTGCGAATTGGCCAAGTTCGGTGGACAGTTTCCGTGAGAAACGGCCTAACTACTTAGATCTTCTGAATTTACTTCAGGCAAACATCCAACAACTGGAACGAAATCTATTACGGGACGTGTTTCACAGTTCTCAAGCCTTTTTCCAATTTAGCCTGAATGCTGTGTTGGACCAGTGGTTCGCCCATCTAGGTGATCAAATAGATGTTTTACTGGGAGCTCATTGGCATGTATCTGACTAATAAACCACTGAAGAGGTATTTTAATTTGCAATTCTAAATATCTTATGGCACCATTTTTACGGCCTTTATTTACTAAAGTCTCATCACAACCAATTACACACATTTTATCGAAGCTTATGTTATTTCTTACACAGAATTCGTAAATACTTACTGCAAAGGATTTTCCTGTACCAGATTTTGGGGACACCCATAAACAGATCCAGGTCCCTCTGTTATGAAAACATGCTCTTCTGACATTGTTCTGCGATGAAATCGCCCATCTTTTCAAGGAAATAAATGCTTTTTATATAAAGGTTAGCATCAGCGTGTTCTTTACCTATTAAACCATGGGCTTTTTGCGAGCTCTACGAATTTAATTTGTATTAATTACATTTGTAAGATTTTCTTCTGTCACCATACCAACATCTTGTAAAACGGCCGTTGCATTCGCTGCTGCAGTCCTATCTGAGATTCCAAACCGAGTTCTAGCTAACGTCGGAAGTTTAAGTGGATTTCTACTTAACATAGGTGATGTGGTCGATGAAGTGCTCGAAATAGCGTTTGAGAGATCTTCCATACCTACTACTTTAGAACTAGATCCTGTTTTTTTAACTTTAGTGTATAAGATCGATGATTTGTCAATAAGCGACTTGGAACTATCAATTTTGTATGTTTCCTTTTGTTTTCTTTTTTTTTTTTTTTAAAATTCTTTCCGTTTCCTTCACATCAACAGGTCCTAAGGCCATTTTCCGATATAGTCTTTGATCCTTCAAAAAGGTTTGTTATTTTAGTGGTACCTTACGCGATTTTTCACAAGAACAATTGGAAATTGGTTTCGCATTTGGCCAAAAAATGTAATACTTTTAGTTCATATTTTTTATTTTGTCTGATTTTAGGAAACCTTAACAATTGTTAATACTCTGTATGAATTTTCGCAGTAACTGTCTAATTCGCTCAGACGAAACTGTTGGAATTGACGCCGTATTCCATATTTCCTGATTTTAAAACAAATACATTTTAAAATATCTGAAAAACTTTGTTCTTTTCCTAAATATTTTACTTTGAGTTTATATCTGACAAACAAATAATATTTTAACACATCCTTAATAGTTGGCAAAATTTTACAGTTAAGTTCACTTGGATGTCCCAAAATAGAATATTCCATTGTTTTTCTAGTGACTATGGTCTTTTTGCCACTCATTTCTAACAAAACGCCGATTAAAAAATAACAATAATTATAAGAATAATTAATTTTTAACTTAAATCTTAAGTCGCGTCGTTCGAGCCGGTCCTGACAAGTTCGCTTGCCTAAAACAACTGATTCAATGCGATAAATTTGACAGTTTTTTAGGTTGCGTTGACAAAATGTCATAACATTTCTAAGTATATATAATAAATTACTTTATTAGGTTTATTATAATTATATAAAATGTTTATAATAATTATTATTATTATTTTATATACAATAGAAATGTGAAAAAATATGATATTTTTGTTTTATTAATAGTAATGTAGAGGGCACAAGATGACCTTCAATCTAATTGAAATTTTGATTCCAAGTTAGGTAAATTAAAAGGCATATTTTGCCGGGTATTGCGTTTTGAAATTTGAGTTTTCATTTTTTCGGCCCACCCTAGTATGCAGGCCTCAAGAAACACTATTTGATAAAAAAATTACCGAAAAGTACAAAAGTAGTGGGCGATTTTCGGTAAATGTTTGGGGGTGGCTGAATGCATAAGGATTTGGTGTATGTTATTTTATCGAAGGAAGGTTCAGTGCGGAGGTATATATAGATCTACTACAGAATATCATGCTTCCTTCTGTACTGGATCGATTTCCGGACAGAAATTTTATCTTTCAGCAAGATAAGTGTCCCGTTCATACGCCCCGGCAAGTCGATGAATGGATGGAAGAGCAGCGTATCAGGGTTTTACCGTAGCCCGCACGTAGTCCGGATTTAAATGTTATGGAAAATGGTTGGGGTTTATTAGTTAAAAAATAAATAGGAAAAATGAGTTAAATACATTAAAACTCTTATTTAATATTAGTAATTTTGTAAAGTATTAAACAGCACACTAACAAAAACACAAAAATATTAGCATCAATTTAAATATTAGAAAACAGAAAAATGCATTAACAAAACAAAAGGTATCAATGAAGTACTCCTGCAGGTTGTAGTATGCTTTATTGATTAGAAGGCTTTTTACTTTATTTTTAAATATTCTTAAGGATGTAGTAGTTTTGAGATACTAAGGATAGTGATTGTAAATCTTCTTACTTTCATAAAATATAGAATCTTTTAAGTGGTTTTCGAAATGGGGAGTGGTGGTTATGATTCTGCCCGGTGTTGTAAATTGCTTCATTATGCGTACTGAAATATTTTAGCGTCTTTCAAAGTCTGCCTCATATAAAAAGAAAAATTAAATAAAATCATGCAGGCTTGCTCGTTAAGATGACACCTGATTAATGTTAACTTTTTTTGCAGATGTTTTGGAAATTGCATTATTTGGGGAAGTTTCAAAAATATTTATATAAAAAATGTTTCTCATAAAAGTTAATATCCAGGTACAAAGTTTTTTGCTATATATAGCAAATAAAAACTAGTATTTAAAATGCAGGCAGGATTTTTTTCCACTCATTAAACTAAAAAAAAAACAAATTATACCAAATCCTTAAATCTTGGCCTTTTAAAGTACTAAAATTATACCTGGCAAGTTTTTTTCTACAGACAGATCGGTAAAAACTTGCCAAGTCAAAAAAGAACTTGGTCCTATTTTGTATCTGAGTACTTGCAGAGGCCAAGATCTTAGGATGGGAACTTGTCCCTTATCTTACCTAAGTATTTTGATGTGTTTTTGGTTAACATAATAGCTATTGGCACGGTGCCGGATAAAAACCGTGGGAGAGGTGTATGATTGTTTATAAAATGTATTTATTTCTCGTTAAAAAATATATACCGGGTGGTGCGTCGCCGAGCGGAATATAGAAAATCCCATGTAAATTTTAAGGGGGTCAATTATGGGCTCCCCTGTACCTTTTACAGAAAAAATGTAAGATAACTTTTTGAAGAGACCAATCTAACAAGCTCTCGTGTAAAGTTTCAAAAAATTTTAATAAGCAAATCTTGAATTATTCAATTAAATGTAATTGCAAAATTACCAAATTTTCGGTTCAGGTAAACCCAAACAGACACCAGTAAAATGAATATTGTCCCTGACATAAGGAAAAGTGTCAATAAATCAGTGACAGTCGGTATTGGAAAAAAAATATGAATTATTTAATCGACGAAAAAGTATCCATAATTAGGTAGCACTATGAGGGAAACAGTTTTAGAGCAGTATTTAAAATGTTTTTAGTTTATTTCCCCACCAAGCTCATTCCATCCATTTTAACTATTAAACGTATTGTCAGTCAGTTCGAGTCCAAGGTACCGTAAGAAATAATTGTAAATGTTCAACACAGGATATCGAAAATAGAGCCGAAGAAAGATAGAACAGAGATCTTAATATTCTACTAAGCGTGGAGGAAAACAAAATGGTTAGTACAAGGGTTCTTGAGCAGGAGGTAAATAAACATCATACAACAGTATTGCGCACTTTGAAAAAACACAAATAGTATTCGTATAAATTCGAAAAACATCAAGAGCTGCAGGAAGAGGATTAAGAGCGAAGAATGGCATTTTGTTATAAAATGATGGAAAGAGCAAATAACGATAGATTTTTTTGTTTTACCGATAAAAGTACATTCACCCTCAACAATGAACCAAATGTTTATATTTGCCGGTATTGGAGCCAAAAAAATAAACATCGTTTTGTTCATACTTGGACACAATATCTCCAAAAAACAAATGTATTCGGGGAATTATCGGACACCATATCATTTGACCCTATTTTATGGACTATAACCTGACAGCAGAAACCTATTTGGACTTATTTCAAAATCCAATTGGACCCGCCTTGAAAGAAGTTGTTCGGAAAGATCAAATTATCTGGTGCCAAATGGATGGTTGCCCCGCCCATAATGCCCGTATGGTTAGAGGGTACCTGGAAAATTCTTTTTACGGCAATATTATTGGTCCACGGTACCAGATACTTTGACCAGCCAGGTCACCTCATCTTTCACCAAATGACTTCTTTCTGTGGGGTCACTTAAAAAGTGTCTTATATTAAAGTGTAATATTTGAGAATCTAAACCAGCTACAAAACGCTATTTCATTAAAATGTAATAAAATTTCTCAATATCAACTTAGCAACGTTAGAAATGAATTTCATGATCACCAAGCCTCAATGGAAAATTACAGGCCAATCTCATTAATATTCAATTTCAGTAAAATTTTTGAAAAAACACTAAAAAACAGATTTTCGGGATTTTTAAAAAGATTTGAATTAACCTCAAACAACCAGTATGGATTTCAAGATCAAAAATCAACAATAGATGCCATGAAGGCTCTAACGTCGCAAATGTATGAATCCATAAATAAATCTGAACCTTCGCTTGTAATTTTTCTCGATTTAGCTAAGGCATTTGATACGGTGGATCACGAGAAATTACTAAAAAACTAGAAGCAGTGGGGTTTAGAGGAGTAAGTTTTAAACTAATGAAGAGCTATTTAACAAACCGTAAACAATATGTAAAAGTATCAAATTATATAAGTGAAGATGAAACTGTGGTTTGTAGTGTTCCACAGGGCACTGTCCTCGGTCCACTACTTTTTACAATATATATATTGATGATATTCTTAGACAGAAATCGGAAGGAAAAATTGTATGTTTTGCAGACGATACAGCTATATTTTATTCAGCTTTTACGTGGCCAGAATTCAGAAATAAAGTAGAAAGAGACATGAGTAAAATAAAAAGCTATTTTGATAGCAAATTATTGACTGTTAATTATGAAAAAACAAATTTTTTGCCCGTATCATCATATAAAAATAATCTGCTTACTTATCAAACGTTACATATTAAAAACCCTGACAATGAAACTACTGCCACCATAAAATCCACCAACAAAATCAAATATCTAGGAATAACTGTAGACAGTCATTTAAAATGGGATTATCAAATAAAATTAGTTATTCAAAAACTTAGAGGATTAATTTTTAAGTTTAAAGAATTAAAGCTTGTTTTGAAAGTAAAGCATCTAAAAATAATTTACAATGCATTGGTGGGGCCAATCCTGAATTATGGTATTCTAGTTTGGGGTGGAGTAGGAATATCATATTTAAAACCCTTAGAAAATTTACAGAAAAGAATATTGAAGATTATTTTTAATAAAAACAGACTATTTCCGACCAAACTCTTATTTAAGGAAAGTGGTGTTTACTCAGTCAGACAACTATACTGTTACAACTTATTAATACACCAACAAAAGAAGAGAAGTGAAACACCAAAAATAAACCATAGCTGTAACACCAGAAGCAAGAAAAGGGGGTGGCTTAAAGTTAACTTTAAACATAAGTCGATTGGACAAAGAAATTTCTTGTACACAGCCCCAAAACTATACAATACCTTACCTAAAGAAATTAGAGAAGAAACTTATTTTAACAGATATAAAAAATTAATAAAAACCTGGATATTTCAGCAGGGACGAGGAAATTCTTAAGTAATTTTATTCCTACCTAATCACTTTTTATGGAAAAACTAGAATGGAAAGATTCCCCTTTGTACTACTGTAGTCGCAAGTATTGTGTTATGTAAAGAGTACCTAGTGATAGCTTTTGTTATTGGTAAATGTTTATTTTTGATTGAATCTTGTATATTTATATCTTGAACATGTATTAGGAGTATGATTTTTCTTGATATAATTCGGGATGTGGTAATTGGTTCAATAAAATGATTCGCATTATTCTGGGGATATTCAGTCACTGGGAATTGTTCAATTCGATTTTGATTTTGATTTTGGGTTTATATACTATATGTTAATGATATATTATTTTGCTTTTTTATATATTTTACAGTATCATAATTTTGGCTTTGTTCGAATAATAATATATCTAGCTGTTAATTCTAAAAGTAGAAATTAAATTTTACTGTTGCTGCCTACAAGTTTATTTTTTAAAAACTTAAGCAGTACAGTTAAATGTAATTTTGAAAAATGTTGTATTTTGAAAGTGTGTAATATATTATTATTATTATATTATTATTATTATTATATTATAGTTAAGATATTGTTTAGCTGTTAATAGGGGGTTGTTTGAACATTTGATTAATTAACGTTTTTATGTAATTCTCTTTATTTTTAAAAAGTTATTATATTTTATTTCATTTTATTTTTTCACACCTAGTATTATATTAAGAGTTGACAAAGCCTTATAACAAATTGTTTGCTGGTGGTTGGTGTCTATTTGGTTTTACTTGAACCGAAAATTTGGTAATTTTGCATTTACATTTAATTGAATAATATAAGATTCGCTCATTAAAATTATTTAAAACTTGGCGCAAGGGTTTGTCAGATTAGTCTCTTTAAAAAGTTATTTTACATTTTTTCTGTAAAATGTACAGGGGAGCCAATAATTAACCCCTTTAAAAGTTACATGGGATAACAAATGTCAGAATAACTTCTGGTTATATCTCGTTTTTCCTAAAAATCGGCGAAATTTTAGGAATGTTTATGCAATTTTAAGGGTGTGTCAGTGGGGTATTATAACTCAAAAACTAGCGGGCTTCGACAAAAATCGGCAATTGGCCCGATAAATAAAACATCACCCAATAACTCTAGGGCTTCTTCAATATACTTAACACTTATTGATACTTTGTCACCTAAAGGTTTTATAGACATTTTTCTATTTACAACCACAGAAGACTACACTGACACTAAAGTCAGTTCTGCAGACACTCCTTGATAACTTAGTCTATTAAAAAGAACCTTTTTCTTTTTAAAACTCGCAAATCATTAAAAAACCTTAGGAAAAGACAAGAACAAACGGTACACGGCAAGAAACGATTAGGTTTTTCTTTTTGTTACATCAAATTCGAAAATTGTTCAGCTAGGGGCGAAACATGAAAGTCGTTCGGCTAAGCGGGAATTTTGAATTCAACACCTTTTGCCTGCGTGCATTTATTCATTTTTTTCTTTTTTCGAATTTTCAACTACACGGAAAAAAGAATATACTAAATTTAAGCATAATAATATTAGTTTAAGGTTATCTTAGCTTTGTATATCCCCATGACTATATCGTTTTAATTTGAGAATTTAAAATATTCATTTAAATTTATTTAAATTAATTGAACTGACTTTGCCGATACTCGGTTAAATTATTTAAATTAAATATACACATCGTTATTTGTAACATATGAAAGATTTATTTTTATGCATGCAATTGAATCAAATTGTTACTATAAAGATTTAGAATGAAGATATCAGTAGCTTAACATAAGTCGAAAGTTTCTTTAGAAATAAATATATGATTTTGTTATATTGAAGATTCTACCGAATCTGAAAAGTTAATTCGGAAATGTTAGTATGTTTAAAATAAAATATCGTGCTTTAAATCTGAGCCTACAATTGTATTTCTAAGAATATGATATACTCAAATTAAATATTTAAATTTTGGTTTTATTATAGCAAATCTTGGGTATAAGTAGGTTTTGTTTTATTTAGTGATATTGTAATATTAAAATGAAAATGTTAGCTATTTAATTTAATAATTTTAACATGTTCGGTTTAATATGCTGACATTTTTAGAACTGAAATATGTACAGGGTGTAACAAATTCGAGTGTATCCATGGGGATTTTGGAAACCATGGAATACGAAGTCGGTTAAATTAAGGCAAAGTTGCGCATTTACTTGCCCTACAAAATGCCTTTTAAAATGTGTAATTTTTCCAAATAGTTCCAGAGATATACAAAAAAAAATAAAATTTTCAAAAATTGATCTTTTTTTCTAACCTTATTTATTAACCGATTTTAAAATTAATAACACATTCACATAGCCACTTTTTTTCCGCTAAATATTAGTGTTTTTGGATTTCCCATTCAACGTTTCGTTTTCTGACGACCATCATCAACTTTATTTTTTCTTGTGTACGCCATATAGGATCTCTTTCACTCTCATTACCTTTTGAGCTAAGTACCGAACCACAAATCTGATATGCAAGTGTGATACATCGTTGAATAGGTCATTCAATAAGAAACTCAAAACTAAAAAAAATCCAATATGGCGTCCACAAAAAATAAAGTTAATCATGGTCGTCATAAAATTAAACGTTGAATGGCAAATCCAAAAACACTAATATTTAGCGGAAATAAAGTGGCTATGTAAATGTGTTATTAATTTTAAAATCGGTTAATAAATAAGGTTAGAAAAAAGATCAATTTTTGAAAATTTTATTTTTTTGTATATCTCTGGAACTATTTGGAAAAATTACACATTTTAAACGGCATTTTGTAGGGCAAGTAAATGCGCAATTTTACCTTAATTTAACCAACCTCGTATCTCTTACGGTTTTTAAGATCCCCATGCATACACTCGAATTTGTTACACCCTGTATAATACATTTAAAGAGAAGCTGCTGCACCAATAACTGAACACATTCTTTTTTAACGTATCCGGATTTTTTCCGTATTCAGTCAATTTTAGTAAAATAATGTTGTATATGACCTCAACACTGTTGACCTAAACAACGTTACTTTCATTAAAATTGGAAATACGAAAAATATACGGTTACTTTTTTAAAAATGATAAAAATCCATTATTACGTTTAGCTAACATTAATATAGGTATACAATTTTTTAAAAGTTTTTTCGCTGTGTTAAAAAAGTCCATTATAATTATAACAGGTTTAGCTGACAAATCGTATACTACGTTTTTCCTAGGTACTCCTAAACATTTAACTAAAAAGGTAAAGATACTCAGGCTTATACAATATATAGAAAGCAAGATACATAATATGTATTATTATTATACATTTTATTTGTAAGAATTTTTTTCAAACAGGTGCAGTTTGGGGTACCTATAGGCTACAGGGAGTCAAAGTTTTAAAATAATATACTTAACTAAAAGCAGTTTGCTTAGAATAGCTTTAGTCAATTTCATTTACCCATATTCCTAGTTGGCAAGTTTTAAAAAATGTAACGCGCGCCAATGCCTTTCAATTCTATTTAAGATTTTTTGAATAGTTAAATAAAAAAATTTTATTTTATAAATAATGCCTAAAAATATACAATTTATTAGACATGTACATATTGTTTGTTAGGTATACTGAATTTTATCACACTCTGTACTCATATTCTGTAGCCTGTAACAATATTAATGGTTTATACAATGTACTTAGTAGTTTTTTAGTCAGTTAATATCTAACATTTTATATAAACATGTTTAGTTATGAAACAAAAGCGTATGCTCCTATAGGTAAGTTTATTTAAATAAAAATGCCTGTTTTGGTGACAATTGAGATCTATCGACCCTTGGTTTTTTGGACAGCAGTTTTATAAAACAATGGTGTAAATACTTACCTAGGCTTGAATAACACTATCACATCCCCACTGTTGTAAAATGTCTTCAACTACCATTATTTAATCGTACAAACACCCAAAACAAAAACACGTGCAACGGGACTAGAACAGTCCGATTAAATTTCGCTATACCCTTCACCTTAATCTATAATCACAAGAATGAACGGGCAAACCAAGCACCGCCAATTTCCGGTGCCAATCGGGGTACATCGTAGGTGGACTTTCTAGAAATGAAAATTTCCAAATTTCAAAAATTTTATATTTAGATTATATTGCAAATATATTCTCAAATTGAGCAATCCAAATGTTTCAAATTGAACATACAGGACGCGTTCTTTAAAGGATATGCCATTTTAATTGTAAATGACCAGTTTTTATTTTTAAAGGAACTGAAATTCAAAGTAAAATTATATGTTATTTTAAACTGAAGAACAAAGAAGTTCAAACCAAAATCATGAAAGTCTTAGCTTTAGACTGTATTTTTGAAGTGAAAATATATTCTGAGGATATGAAATAATTTTATTAATCATTTTGAAATACTTCTTTTAAGGTGGCTTTCTTCAAATAAGAATCGGTAATCTCAATTTAAATAAATATAAACAAAAATATCTAAATACTCTATTTGATAATATGTTTTTTTCTGTGTAGCAGCTGGAAATATATGAAATTTGCAGTTACTTTTTCTGCTAGTATTCTAACATTTAACTATACAACAACTATTATGCACCATTTTTTAAGTTTTTATTGATTTTTTTTGCATTTAAATTAAGCATGATTTAACGAAAAGTTGACCACAGCGAGCGCTGCAATCGATTCAGCTGTCCCCACTATACACTTCGCTCCCTGCCAATAAATCAAAAAAACCATTAAAATAATTGCGTGGCAATGTAATTGTGTTTAAAATTGTTCTGCAGGTAAAAAATATGAATATTAACTAAGGCAATTACATTTTTTTTCTTAAAACTTAAAACATATTATTTTGTTGATAATAAATAAAGCCCATTTATTTTATTTAGGCAATACAATATAAAATAAATTTGAAATAACATTTTAGGTTTAATTAAACATATTAAAAAGTTAAATCAGCAATTGTACTAAATTTAAATAAAAAATTAATGAAACAAAATATTTTATATGTTATTATTTTATTTATTTTTTGACAATAATAAAATAGAAAACTATTGGAAATTTTTGCTGGAGTAATATTTTTGTTATTTGTATTGGCTTAGCTTGACCTATTAAAAAATGCGTAATATATTTATTTTTAGTTTTTTATTAATATTCTATAAAACAACTTAATTTAAATATTAGGTTATAAAAACATCTGATGTTTAAAAAAATATTTAAAGACTACAAAATAGAGCTGTCAAATTTTAATAAATACATAAGATTAGTAATTTTAATATGTTTTCTTTGGGAGGACTCGCCTTGAAATTTTTTAGAAAATGAGATCACTTCGGACCAGGTTCCGGGGTATAACGAGCTGAACCTGCTCAGCCCTATTGACCCCTATGAACTTGCAATTCGCCTGCAACAAAAAAGAAAACCACAAAAAACCCAAAAATCAAAAATAGTGATCTATGTTTCGGTGGCAAGTCGGCAACCGTTGTCAAGATCAAATTTTAAGAAATTTTGCTTTAAAAACTAAAAATTCTGATAGCTTTTTACTTTAAATCACTGGTATGATGTGTTAATTGATTATAGGTTTATCTGAATTTACTTCAGCATCAAGCATAAATAACCATGTATTATCTAAATTAACAGATATTAATGCGACATATTTATCTTTATTTTATAAAATAAATGCACTTTGCTTTATTTTACATACGTTTTTTTTTAACAAGTTTTCTTTGCTAAAATGCTAGAAGCATTTCAGTTTATTATGTGATTGTTATCCAGTGCGTGATGACAGGTTTTTAATTTGTGAAATTATGTGTTTTTAATGTATATTCTATGTTATTTTATGTGTTTGGCTAATGGCCTGGAAGTTTCACCTATATAAAATTAATTACATTTACAACAGATCCTATAAATTCCATTTTTTGTGTTTTCGTTTATATTGTATGGTTTTGTTTTTGTTACTTAAGATCTTATAATGTTTTATGTTTTAAAAATAGTACGCATATTAAATGTATTATCTATTTGTTGAGTTTTATTTGATAGGCCAGCAATATAGGTTAAAAATAGATTTGTAATAGGTCTATTTTGGTTTTGTCTTAAATTTGGTTCCTCAAATTTTAGAAAGAGTATAATTATTTTGAACTATATATATATATATATATATATATATATATATATATATATATATATATATATATATATATATATATATATATATATATATATATATATATATATATATATATATATAACTTATTTTTCTTTAACCATTTTATAAATTATTTTTTATATAGTTTTTCTTGGGTATAGGTTGACAAATAAATTTAAATAAATTTCAGCACGACGTTTCGCACATTATATTGTTCTTTTTCAAGTTTTATTCTAAAAATTTTCAAAAATTTTAAAAATTACAATTAAAAAGTTTTACAACACTACCAGATTACACATTGTTTTTTTAGACATACACATTTAAAATCTCACACTTATATACGTCATATTTAAAAACAGATTAAAAAATTCGTAAAAATAAAACCAAAAATACAGGATAAGTACATACCTTGGAGTTGTTTTGATTATTTCTGATGCAGAACTTAGTTCCGTCTAAAGGAATGTTATTATTATTTTTTTATTTACAGATAAAATTTATTCTAATATGTTTTCTTTTGTATACAGGATGTTATTTATTTTTTAATGTAAATTATACAGATCAGTCTAATATATATATATATATATATATATATATATATATATATATATATATATATATATACATAGACATACATACATACATACATATACATACACACATACCACACACATGCATTTTTTTCTCCTATTTAGTTTGGGTTTATTAAATTATGGTAAATTTGACTTAGGCTGCTTATATCTTTTTTGTCATTTATTGCATTTTTTTTTTATTTTTGATCTCAATCATTTCTTTTATTTTTAATTTTTGGTAGTTTGAGTCTGTAGTCAATATTTTTGTTTCTTTAAAGTTAAATTCGTGCTTGGTTTGAGACTCACGTTTGTGTAATGCGGTGGAGGCGTTTTTAGTATATTTATGACCGTTAATTCTCATTTCTAGGTGTTGTGTAGTCATTATAATGTATTTTTTGGATCAATTTAAGCATGATATTGAGTATATTAAATTGGACTTTTTTTTGGTGTGCACTTTACTTTTAAATGATGTAAATAGTGTACTAATCTGATTTTGAGCCTTATGACAAACAGTTATGTTATGTTT
Organism: Listronotus oregonensis; assembly: GCA_019359885.1. NCBI lineage: Eukaryota > Metazoa > Arthropoda > Insecta > Coleoptera > Curculionidae > Listronotus > Listronotus oregonensis. The sequence continues at coordinate 32,991 of JAHBCN010002024.1, forward strand.
AGATAAAATATGATTTATTTTTTCTGAGATCCAGGAGTGTAAGGCATAGCGATATATCTATTATTTTCTTGTGGTGTTTTTTTAATGGAGACTTTTTTTATTTTATTATAAAATAGAAATGTTCTTTGATTAAAAATTCTTCTAATATTTTTTTCTGGAAAATTATTATTTATTAGTGTTTGTTTTACTTTTTTTAAGATTTCAGATTTCAGGTCTCCAATCGGGAGAGGTAAGTGTGATTGCTCTGTCAGTTAAACTTAATATGACACTGTTAATTTGATTTTTAGGATGGTTTGAATTAAAATTTAAATAACGCCCTGACCATGTTTCTTTGGTATACCATTTAGTTTTAATATTTTGATGTTTTTTGTCTCTAATTAAAGTTAGGTCTAAAAAGTTTATTTGATTGTTGGTTTCTGTCTCAAGTGTAAATTGTAATTTTGGATGGAAATTGTTAAAAGCTATTAGTATTTCTCAACCTTATTCTCAGGAACAGCAGTAATACAGTCCTACAAAACCTTTTAAAAAATGGAATGTGAAAATTTAGTTTTTCAATTACATTTTCCCCCTAAATATTCCATCACTAATTGTGCTATTGTGAAATAGGGTAACCCATGGCCATTTTTTTTAAAACTTTTTAATTGTAATTTTTAAAATTTTTGAAAATTTTTGAATAAAACTTGAAAAGCACAATATAATGTGCGAAACGTTGTGCTGAAATTGCTTTCCAAATTTTTTGTCAACCTATACCCAAGAAAACCTCTATAAAAAATAATATATATATATATATATATATATATATATATATATATATATATATATATATATATATATATATATATATATATATATATATATATATATATATATATATATATATATATATATATATATATATATATATATATATATATATATATATATATATATATATATATATATATATATATATTATAATGGTAGAGGTTTTTTGAGCCTAGTTATATAATTCAATAAAGAAAATAGTTTCTTGGGCATATGGCTCTCAATTAAAACAAAAAAATAATTACGTAGTAAGAGGTATGCTTTTTGCTAATCGCATTAGATTACGGGGTTTCCAGAAGGATGGAAACCTAGGGTGTGAGGCTAAGTCGGCTACATGTTTCACCCTTGTTGGGGATGGTCACATCCGCTGTAAGCCAAGACACGACTGAGAAAGGCTCACCAAGTCCTTAAAACCATTCTACATAAAAGTAAGAAAAGATTCAAATGACTCTGGCGCCATCTAACAGACTAATTCCAATGCAACCAGTAAAGCATATTGATTCAAAACGATGTTTAATGATAACAATTTAAATAATGTTATACAGTGCCATCTAGGTAGACATGGCCATAATATTCAAAAATCGCAAAACAGACACCTTTTGACAAAGGAGAAATGGCCACTCATTAGTTCACGGGTTTGTGAAATTCGAATGAGTAGTTTTTGCCATACATCAGGCGGCCCTCAGCGAAATCCTGAAATAAGTGAGAAAAATTAGAAAAGCAGTATTTTCGCCCTACTGCAAATATAATATTATAATGGTAGAGGTTCTTGCCTTACAGCGGATGTGACCATCCCCAACAAGGGTGAAACATGTAGCCGACTTAGCCTCACACCCGAGGTTTCCATCCTTTTGGAAACCCCGTAATTTTAATGCGATTAGCAAAAAGCATACCTCTTACTACGTAATTATTTTTTTGTTTAATTGAGAGCCATATGCCCAAGAAACTATTTTCTTGGAAAAAAAATATATATATATATATATATATATATATATATATATATATATATATATATATATATATATATATATATATATATATATATATATATATATATATATATATATATATATATATATATATATATATATATATATATATATATATATATATATATATATATATATATATATATATATATATATATATATATATTAAGTATCTGTTAGTAAATGTAGGTTTTTTGTAAATTTTGGTTTCAAAATTATTTACATCTTTTTTTATGAGTTTGGTTCTCTTATTTCAGTAAAATGAATAGTGGGTTCTTGTGTATCAATGTGTGTTAAAAAATTATTTAGACAATATTTGTCATGTTGATAAATAGAAAAAATGTAATCTATATATATGTGTACCAAACTAAAGGTTTTTAATGATAATTTTGTACAAAACTGAATTTAAAATTTGCCAAATTGCACAAATCAAAAATCTGTCAACACGCATTTGATAACAACCACATAATAAACTGGAATGCTTTTTGCATTTTAGTAAAGGAAACTTGTTCAAAAAAACGTTAAATAAAGAAAAGTGCATTTATTTTATTAAATAAAGATTATTGTGTAGCATCAATATCTGTTAATTTAAATAATTCAGGTAAACTTAAAATCAATTAACACACCATACATACCACCTTTTTCGTCTTTTTAAATACTATAAATATACCAGTCAAATAAACTTATGTCATTTATGACAAAAATTAATAAAAAGTATAAAGCAATCAGAATTTCCTAGGTTTTTAAAGCACAATTTCTTAAAATTTAGTTTAATTTTTTTCCTTTAATTTAATCTGATAATAAATTTTCTATTTTGGAAAGATACTAGAATAAAGTAACGTTCCTTTTTGTCCATTACAATATAACGTACAAATGTCAGTCAATGCTTCATCTTTCTCATTTCTTTTAAATTTCAAGTAAGCCAATGTTCACTTAAGATTTTATTATATTTAATTGTTTAAATAGTTGTCAACATGTAAAAACTTTAGAATTCTAGTCTAGACAAATAAATTACTCTGTACAGGTTGTCCTACCAAGTATAGTTGGTTGCAAACCGTTGTATAAGTAACTGTTTAATTAAAATTAGTTAAAACAATTTTTTTAAATAAATGACATTTATAAATGCATATTTTTAAGTTCGTAACAAACAATGTTTTAAAATTGGTTATAATAGCTAAGGTAAACTAGAAAATAATTGATTTTATTATAGAAATAATTTAAACGGTATTTTAACTTTTTAAGATATACCTCTAAAAACCATCTTATTTGGGTGATAACTTAAGTTTATATAACTAATAATCAATAATTTAGTGAAGTTCTTTAAAATATAGCAAATTTGATTTTAAAATATGTTTAATGTAGTGTATATAGTCTATTTAAAGTTGTTCAGACAACAATTTGACTTGCGTAATATTTTCTTCATATCCGTTTTCTCCGAATAACCGAGGTTTTATAAGGCTTAAAACCTTTAATTTGGTAATTTTTAAAAGCCAAGGATAAACTCATTTGCTAGACTAATAAAGGGTTTTCCAGTAGGGACGTTGTTGTTTAGGCGACATCTGTCAAATTGGGTGTTTATTATTAAGTTACTAAAGACAAGTTACCATAGAAAGATACAGCATTGAGTAACACGTGCAATTAATTATCATTTATTATCAAAATGGGTGATTTCTTGTGGCAACGATGTGTGCGTTACGCCGATTTTATGGATTTCATGGTCGTTCTTCCCAATCGACTATTCAACGTTTGGTAGTCAAATTTGAGTTAACCGGGTTAATGAAAAATCAGCCTACATCCGTACGTCAACAAAGCGCAGGATCAGCCGAAAACATCGCCGCTGTTCGTGAGAGTGTTCAGGACAACCCGAGGCAGTCAATTCCGCACTGTGCACAACAACTCGGCCTTTCGCAAACATCAACTTGGCGAATTTTGCATCGAAACTTAGGCTTGCACGCATACAAAATCCAACTGACCCAAAAGCTGAAGGTAAACGACTACAGACAACGTCGGAGTTTCACTGGACTCCTCATTGGAAGCGCAATTTTAACAAAAATCATTTAAACGACGAACCCCTTTTTGGAAAACGGGACTCAACAACAAATTGCCATATTTGGGACGATGCTACTCCACACAAGGTCCACCAAGTGGCAATGCATACGCAGAAAGTTTCTGTTTAGTGTGGATTGTGGGTCGGCGGCATCATCGGTCCGTACTTCTTCGAAAACGACGATGGCATTGCCATCACCGTCAATGAAGAGCGCTACCGATCGATTTTAACCAATTTCTTTTGGTCTAAATTTAAAAAAAAAGGTTTTAAACAATTTGTGGTTTAAACCCGGACGCGCCTTGCCCAGCTCAAGCCCAAGGGCATCCGCACGCAAGGGCAAGGTTATCTCCGCCGGGGCCTGAACGGACCGAGATCATGTGCTTTGACCCCGTTGGACTTTTTCTTGTGGGGTCAAGGAAACATAACTTATGCCATTGCTCAAACTCAGCCTAATCTATGCGCCCAAGTCATCGAAAATTGGACCTCTCGGATGCGCATGACCCAGCGAAGGCGCGGTTACCATTTGAACGACGTCATATTTCACAATTAATGTCATCGATAGGCCTTTTAAATAAAACAAAAATTCGTTGATATCTCAAACACAACTTGTTAATCCAATTTTAATATCTACCCGTCCCTATTGGAAAACCCTTTAGTAAAAAGTAGATCTGTGATCTTTTAGTTCAAAATAGGTCCTCTATAGCAGGTAATAATTAAATATATTTTTCTACAACCGCGCGAAAAGTAGCATGTTTGCGCTTCAAAAAAAGTTGCACTTTTCCGAGGAGCAAGCGTTTTTTTACCTTGTCGCTCGCTGAGTTACCAAGGAAACCGTAATAGAAAAACGTCAAATTTGACACCACAGTAGGCGTTGAACGGTAAAAACTTTATCTGAAATTGTCATTAAAAATTGTGGGAATTGCACCTTTACCTTTAATATTGTAAATAATAAGAAAAATGACTAGATCTTATATAGATTTAGGTAATAATTATATAAAGATCTAAATGTATATACATATTACAATAATTATTACAATAAAATAAATTGGTATCGTAGCCACGGTTTTATTAAATCTGTTTTTATTAATTACTTCACCTTTGCATGTTCCGTTGAATGTTTAATAGTGGTAAAATGCCAATTACCAACTTTAGTTATACAGAATAATAAAAGTTTTTGTTCGGAAAGTCCCTACATCGTTCTGACGGAGTTTTCTTCCACTAAAAGTGGTAGAAAAGTACTTTTTTATAAATAATTGAATTGTATATTCTACGTCATATAACTATGTATATTACGACAAATCAAGTGATAAATAAAGCAAATTACAAACTTTAGTTATAGAAAGAAATTAAAAAATAGTTATTATGATTACAAACTCTAATTTTCTAAACTTTTCGTTATACTAAAGATAGTAGAAATGTATATTTAGTAAACAATTCGCATTATCCATAAATTACATTGATGTCCAAATTATCGCTTTAAATAAAATACAAAACTACCAACTTTAGTTACGAAAAACAGTTTAAAAATTGGTTTGTCGATATCCTTCTTTTATTTTTTATTAATTTTGTACTACTAAAGGTCGTAGAAATCTATTATTTTCTGATTCAAACTGATTATAATATTTATAGCTTTTACATAACACAGGCGAGTATTATGTTTAGTTATGATAGGAGGCCATGTCCGCTGCTGTCAAGAAAATAAACAAATGATTATTTGACGTATCAAAAAGTTTTTTAAACAGCTATTGGTGTTTAATAAATTGATTGTAATAATTATCTGATAATGGACAGTTTTAAAAAGTATAAAATATGTAATTGTAAAGAATTGAGACATGTCCAAATACGCCATTCCAGTTTAATATACTTAACTGCGCTAATTGAGAACTGTGACCAACATCTTTCGAAAAATGGTTTGTTCAACAGCATTCAGAAGAGTCTACTACAAATTTCGACCAAATATTACAATATTCCCAAAAAAAGAATGAATAAAATAATTTCAAAATATTACATATATGTTATCAAACACAGACATTTAATACCGAGTAGTAATTCGCCTGGTTTTTCACCCCTAAAAAAGGAAGAAGTATTAGAAGACTTCCAAAAATATTTAGACATTGTTACACAGAACTTTAAATCATAACGTAATACAATAATATGTAAATAACTAATTAAAAGGGTACTTAATGGTTTTTTTTTATTGTTTTCTTTTGCAGTAAATACCTACTACCGAAAAAACATTTTTACAATAACACACATCTGTAGCACAAAATGATGCTTGCACGTTTTAGAATATGAACTGTCAAATTTAAGGTTATATCAATAATCATTAATTTTTACCAATTATTTTATAAAATCTGCGGTTGTAGAAAAAATCTTGTGTGCAATTCGAGCGCAAAGTGACATTGTCGCTCTCGCGAGATAGCCGATAGCCGTCCAACATCTCGCTCGGAGCGACAATGTATTACTTTGCGCTCTTAATACACAAATAGCTATTACAGATTAACTTAATTTTTGCAAATTTTTTAAAACGTTATTATTATTTAATAAAATTATATTTTTGAAAAAATTAAATAATTTATACAGGGTGTTGTTTTCTGCCAAATGTTTTAAATCCAATTTTTTCAACCCGGACTTGGATTTTTCTTTCTTTGGTCCTGTATTTCTTAGATATTATTATAGAACCGTACAAAACTCTAAAATTAAAAGAATTCAGGTTAAGTACTCAAGCAAGTACAGGTAATACAAATTTTAGCCCAATTACATAAAACTCTGTATCTGTAGACGTACATACACTTTCTCACAAATCATAGGTATTACCTTAAAATACATAAAAAGGTATAATTTTTTTTAAATATATTAAAAATAACTTAAAATCCTAATCTCTCTGCACAATCATTATTAAAAATGGGTGCCGGCCAATTTTTTTGAATCTTTGCATAATAATTCTTAATACGCTGACTAAAAGTCTCTTTAGCTGCAAATCCCGATAACCCCCTAACACCCCCAAAATTACCCCCAAATGTCAGGAGGATGCATTTGACTAATTACTGGTGAATTGCCTTGCCAAAATATTTGATACTGTAATCGAAGTTATAGCCAAAGGCACAGTCACTAGAATTAAGCCTGACATTTCCCACCACTTAACCTTTTTACCTCCGACCAAAGCTTGTCATTTGACTTTTCCCTGTTTACGGGCTGTAAAACCCTTTGATCGTAAATTACGTAACACAGCCACCTAACGATCACAACCCAATATCCTTTGACCACAACAATCGAACCCCCACCCCTTTCCCAACTTTACCCCATAACAAAGCCTGGCATACTGGTTGTGAAAGTGTTTACCCCCACCCTACGCTTTACAGAAGTCTGTCATGCGATTTTTTCCGCTTACGAATTTATGAATAAAACACATAGGATGTAATTCATGATCAAACGGATTCATAACCCGTAAGCATGGAAAAATCACGTGACAGGGTTTGGCACAGCTTGGGGTGGGGTATTGTTGAGCTGGCCATGGGGTGGAATTTATGCTGTGTTACGTAATTCACGATCAAAGTCACATGGCTGGCTTTGGTCGGTGATGGAAAGGTTGAGGGGATGGGGGAGTTAAATGTTTGGGCAATGCAGATGTCAGGCTTAAGTCTAGTGATTCTGTGTATGTCTATAAGTTCGACTACAGTATTAAATATTTCGTTAAGGCAATTGACTAATTATAATCAATTAATTGCATCTCCCTGACATTGGAGGTAATTTTGGGGGTGTTGGATGGGGATAATCGTGTTTCGTGCCCAAGGTGGCGGCGTGTTGAGATCTATTAATATGCAGAAAATTGGCCGAAGCTCATTTTCAAGATTGTACAGGGTTCTTTCGTTAACATATGCCTATGTCTCTAAGAACTAATAACATGTTAAAGTTAAACTCATCTTATAACTAATAACTAAAACAAGAAATACATTCGCCCTGTGCGCTTTGTCCACCGTTTTATGCAAATATCATCATTTTAAACAGTAGGGGAAATTCCACAAATAACCATATTTTTTTATCACATTGGCAACACTGCCACATGCACCACGGGGTAACCTTAGTAACCCCATATCTTTAAAAAAACAATGGATCACATTGTTTGCCATTTACCCAAAAAATTTCCCTAAATGCTATTTAAGTCAGAAACCTTATTGGCAAACAATTACAACACATACCACAAAACTTGCGTTAATTTAAAACGTGACTATTTTTAAAATCTCTTACTCCTTTGGACTAAGAGGGAATACATTCGCCCCAAGACAGTCCCAAAAGATGAAACAAACTTTCCAAATTACCAATCATAGCATTAAAATATTTTTTTTTATACACTTAATATAGCGTTTGTGAATATTTTATCATTTGTTACAAAAATATACAATCATTTTTAAACATCCAAATTGCTGTACACCTAATTTTCTTAAATTCCTTTTATTAAGAAAGTTTTTAAAATGTGGTATAACATAAAAATTAAAAAGCAATTCAAAATTTAAAGCAAGAAAGGGGATAGAAAAGCATATTTACCAAAACATGTTTTAAGTCAGATATACATTAAACAACTTGTATATTAGATGCACAAAAGCACTAAATCCCCTTCTTCTAGTTTAAATTTTTAAGTTTTTAAAAATCCTGTCTTTATATTAAATCTCTAAATTTTTGATGATTTTTGTAATACCCTGTATAATGTATAAAAAAGTCCAACTTATTTACCTTTTACAACTTTTATAATTTATAATGAAAACAAAAGTAACCAATCAATTTTGGTTACTTTTGTAATACCCCTGTATAATGTATAGGCAAACCTAATTTATTTAACTTCCCAAACACACTGTATAATATTTATATTTGAAAAAATAAAATATTCATGTTTGCCAACACACGTATAAAAATCCAGCATTTTAAATCTACAACTTTATAATAGCCTGTATATTGTATAAAAAGGCCAACTTATTTACCTTTTAAACATACTGTATAATTTATAATTAAAAAACAAAAAGTAACCAACCAATTATTGGTGATTTTTGTAACACCCTGTATAATGTATAAAATAGTCTAACTTATTTACCTTTTTACACACTCTGTATAATTTATAATCAAAAAACAAAAACTAACCAAGCAATTTTTGATGATTTTTGTAACACCCTGTATAATGTATGGGTAAGCCTAATTTATTTAACTTCTCAAACACACTGTATAATATTTATATTTAAAAAAATAAAATATTCATGTTTGCCAACACACGTATAAAAATCCAGCATTTTAAATCTACAACTTTATAATACCCTGTATAATGTATAAAAAACGCCAACTTATTTACCTTTTTACACATACTGTATAATTTATAATTAAAAAACAAAAAGTAACCAACCAATTTTTGGTGATTTTTGTAATCCCTTAAATTATAAAATAGTCCAACTTATTTACCTTTTTACACACTCTGTATAATTTATAATCAAAAAACAGAAAGTAACCAACCAATTTTTGATGATTTTTGTAATACCCTGTATAATGTATGGGTAAGCCTAATTTATGTAACTTCTTAAACACACTGTATAATAGTTATATTTGAAAAAATAAAATATTCATGTTTGCCAACACACGTATAAAAATCCATCATTTTAAATCTACAACTTTGTAATACCCTGTATATATTATAGGCAAGCCTAATTTATTTAACCTCTCAAACACTGTATAATATTTATATTTAAAAAATAAAATATTCATGTTTGCCAACACGTATAAAAATCCAGCATTTTAAATCTACAACTTTATAATACCCTGTATAATGTATAAAAAACGCCAACTTATTTACCTTTTTACACATACTGTATAATTTATAATTAAAAAACAAAAAGTAACCAACCAATTTTTGGTGATTTTTGTAATACCCTGTATAATGTATAAAATAGTCCAACTTATTTACCTTTTTACACACTCTGTATAATTTATAATCAAAAAACAGAAAGTAACCAACCAATTTTTGATGATTTTTGTAATACCCTGTATAATGTATGGGTAAGCCTAATTTATGTAACTTCTTAAACACACTGTATAATAGTTATATTTGAAAAAATAAAATATTCATGTTTGCCAACACACGTATAAAAATCCATCATTTTAAATCTACAACTTTGTAATACCCTGTATATATTATAGGCAAGCCTAATTTATTTAACCTCTCAAACACACTGTATAATATTTATATTTAAAAAAATAAAATATTCATGTTTGCCAACACACGTATAAAAATCCAGCATTTTAAATCTACAACTTTATAATACCCTGTATAATGTATAAAAAACGCCAACTTATTTACCTTTTTACACATACTGTATAATTTATAATTAAAAACAAAAAGTAACCAACCAATTTTTGGTGATTTTTGTAATACCCTGTATAATGTATAAAATAGTCCAACTTATTTACCTTTTTACACACTGTGTATAATTAATAATCAAAAATCAGAAAGTAACCAACCAATTTTTGATGATTTTGTAATACCCTGTATAATGTATGGGTAAACCTAATTTATGTAACTTCTTAAACACACTGTATAATAGTTATATTTGAAAAAATAAAATATTCATGTTTGCCAACACACGTATAAAAATCCATCATTTTAAATCTACAACTTTGTAATACCCTGTATATATTATAGGCAAGCCTAATTTATTTAACCTCTCAAACACACTGTATAATATTTATAATTAAAAAAATAAAATATTTATGTTTGCCAAAACTCCTATAGAAATCCAGCATTTTAAATCTACAACTTTATAATACCCTGTATATTGTATAAAAAATGTCCAACTTATTTATCTTTTTACACACACTGTATAATTTATATTTAGAAAACAGAAAGTAACCAACCAATTTTTGGTGATTTTTGTAATACCCTGTATAATGTATAAAATAGTCCAACTTATTTACCTTTTTAAATACCCTGTATAATGTATGGGTAAGCCTAATTTATTTAACTTCTCAAACACACTGTATAATATTTATATTTAAAAAAATAAAATATTCATGTTTGCCAACACACTTATAACAATCCAGCATTTTAAATCTTCAACTTTATAATATCCTGTATAATGTATAAAAAAAGGCCAACTTATTTACCTTTTTACGCATACTGTATAATTTATAATTAAAAAACAGAAAGTAACCAACCAATTTTTGGTGATTTTTGTAATACCCTGTATAATGTATAAAATAGTCCAACTTATTTACCTTTTTACACACTCTGTATAATTTATAATTAAAAAACAGAAAGTAACCAACCAATTTTTGATGATTTTTGTAATACCCTGTATAATGTATGGGTAAGCCTAATTTATTTAACTTCTTATACACACTGTATAATATTTATATTTAAAAAAATTAAATATTTATGTTTGCCAAAACACAAATAAAAATTCATCATTTTAAATCTACAACTTTGTAATACCCTGTATATATTATAGGCATCATGTTTGCCAAAACACATAGAAAAATCCAGTATAAACCAGAATCTTAAATGTACAACTTTGTAATACCCTGTATAATGTGTTAAAAAGTCTAATTTATTTACCCTTTTACGCACACTGTATAATTTATAAGCCCTCACATAATATCATACATCCTGTATAATCCTAAAATCCTTCACTTTTGCTAAAATTACATAACTTTTAAAAAATCCTGTATATAATTACAAATTATATGGTTAAATTTTTGTTTATTATAATGCCCTGTAGAATATATCAGAAAAACTTACCTTTTTAAATACCCTGTATGTAATTTAAATGTTTTAATAAAACAACGCGTTTACCGAAACACGCTGTATAATATCGCAAATCCTAATTGTAGAATTTTGGCCCGAACCATTAATAACATCCTGTATAGGACTAAAATCAACATACTTTTGCCAAAATTACATGCCTTTTAATAAATCCTGTATAATGTGTACGAAAAACCTATTTATTTGTCCTTTTAAATACTCTGTATATAATACTAATACGTAACAGCTCCAAGGCACTGCATATGACCAGGCAAAACAATTTGAATCGTCCCTCGTAAATGTCCTAGAATGGCCTTTTTTAGCGAGATTTTGAACTAAAATACGGCACAGTTTCGTGTAAAATTGTGCATAGGGTCCTGAAAAATTCCAAATTTTCCGATCCAAGTATAATTTTCCACCTGTAAACCGTATTTTTTTAGATATTATGAAAAATAGACACAAGTTTGAATTCAACTGACAGTTCGCTTTTGCTCGATAATTTTTAAACGTCCTTTGTATACATTCAACGCAGGGTAGAAATAACACTGTCGCCCAAGCCCACTTAATCAAATTCAATGGACGAAAAAAGTCGCGATTTTTAGGCAAAAATGTGTAACTTTTTTTTAAAACGTATTTTTCACCCATTGCCAAGTGTCATAGAAAAAAATAGTAAATACATGCTTAAAAGGCAATTAGACGATCTAAATGATGGCGCAAAGGTTTTTTGATTAAATTTAGAAATAAAGCGGCAATTTACGTTCAAAGTCGACACTTTTTGCGTGAATTTTAAAAATTCATATCTCCGAAAGTGTTTACTTAAACGACTTGAATTTTGAATATGTTTTAGAGCAAATATAGGACATTATGTCAGAATTATTTTAAAATTTTAGCTTTAATAGTTTTTCCGTAATAAAAAATAATGTGTAAAAATGTCCGTTTTTTTCGAAAAAAATCGAAAACTTTCAAGCCTTATAAAACACCCTGTAAAAATAGTACGAGCAAGTTGTATATCCATAATTATAGAGTTTGTTGCAAGGAATACGATTACATATTTATTTTCTCGATTTGAGGTCACATTTTCGAGAAAAAAATTAAAAACATGCCAAAATGGGACGAAAACGTGACATGATTTTTATTTTAAAAAATTTCTCCTAGATGAGGGCATTTTTTAAACAGAGGACCATTTGGGCACTTTGTGTCCTAAAGTGGGTCTTTCATAATCTACCGACCGCAAGTCGATCGGAGGTACCGTTTTCGAGCTACAGGTGCCCAAAGATGGTCAATTTTTTCATTGAAAATCGTCGATAGAATTTTTTGTATTTATCGGATCGCGCCTCAAATCAATAGGGTTCTGAACGGGACCAATTCTGACCTGTATGCAAAATTTCGTTTCGATAAAATAAAACCCTGGACAGATAATTGATTACGCTCACCTCGATTTTTGAAAAGTCACATTTTTTGCCAAATCCTGTATTTTCCTATCTTCAATTGTTTTCATTTTTTTTCGACATGTGCCCCATTAAGTTCCCCAATTTTCCTGAAAATTTCAACTTTCTAGCTCGTACCGTTTTTTTATTATGAATTTTTTTCCAACCAAAAGCAAAAAGCGACACCGACCCAGCGACAACAACAGATCACTTGCATATATACATTCGCCATTCGCTTTTTGCGAATGTATAACAAATCTGTTTGAATTTAGTTTTAAAGTTTTTTTTTTTCATTTTACTTGTTAAAACTTAGTTTTACTTGAAATACGCACTTACTCATTGTCCTAAGACATAGAATTAACCACAAAAAGACACACACATAAATGTCAAAAAAAATTTTTTTTGGAAACATGGTTTCAAGATCTATACCATTAAAACATAAAAAAAACAATAATAGAATTTTTTTTAAATAATCGGTACTTTTTCAATTCTATGTATTATTTGTTTGTTCTATGGAGTTAAATAAAAATTAAGGTTTATTTAATAGTTCAGTAAACGAAGTTGTTGGGCCGTCACATTTTTTTTAATTTGCAGGTATCAATGTGTACATTGACTTTTTAAAATATCATAGATAGAAAAATGTCCTTAAGAGCCCGGAAATAAGTTTTGTTTAACTATTTTAACCCATATTTCTCGAAATATGACACTTACGCAATTCGTGTTTAGACAAAAATAAAGAGCAGTTCATTAGCTACAAAAATGATTCCCATCACTTTTGTCAAAAATTTGATAGTTCTTGAGATAACCGGGCATTAACGCGCCGCGTATTTTTTGCACCTACCTCGCATCTTGAAATGCCCTCTAAGCTACTTACACGTAAAAATGCATATTTTTATATAATTCAAAGTTCATATGAAAAAGTAACCTGTAGCTATATGTTGTCACTGTTTCCTTTTTTTGTTTCTCTAGAATAGTAAAAAATCGAGCCAAAATTAGTTTTGACTCGATATTTTAACCCTCCTAGTAATCTGTTCATATTTTTTTTTATAAAGAGTAACTTTTGCAAATCCGTTTTGATAATGGGGATTTAAAAAGTGTTGTATACATTCCTTAAGATTTAATAAATATTTTTTGTATTTTTATAAACAATGTGTTTTTCTTAGGGCGGTTTTTTTTTTTGGATTTCCGGAGTTTTTAAAAATGCTCGAGTCTATCGAGAATTAATAGATTATCAAGAACCATACTGCCTTTCAATGCACATCATTCAAAAGCTTAGATTGCCCCCTTCTCGACGACACTCTTGCTCTTTTTTCTAAGTTTTTTAATTTGTCGAAAAATCGAGAAAATTCGTACCCCAATGAAAACCCGACATTTTTTTTGATGATTACTTTCTCTTCGTGCTTCTAGTTTTTGTGGTTAACAATTGTATTAAATAAAGATCATATTGTGACCTTTTCATCAATATATATATATATATATATATATATATATATATATATATATATATATATATATATATATATATATATATATATATATATATATATATAAATATATTATATCAAGTAGTTTATTACCGACGAACCTGCAAGGCAGCACTTATATCGGGTGTATTTACAAGTGCAGCATTGGCTCGCGAATGAACAGGTGCCAAAAGAATGGGGGTGGAAATGTAGAGGAGATGAATAATTATAATCACCGGTCCAGACGATAAAAGAGCCGGCACATCCGGACCTATTAAAAATGATTTCTTGTCAGTGTAACATGGGCTGTAACAAGCAATGATTATTATTTATGAAAGCAGGACTAAAGTGCTCGATTATTTGTGGTTCATGTCATTCAGGCCCATGTTCTTATTACAAGAATATGGAAAATAAAGATATAATCGTACTTGAACAAGCAGAGAAAGGAGGAGAGATGGATGCAAGTGAAGATAGAGAGACAGGAGTAGAGTTAGAGACAAAAGGGCAAAAGGAAGAAACGGAAAAGAAATAGATCAAAGAGGAAGAAAGAGTAGACAGAATAGACCAAAAGGAGATTAATAATATTAACCAGGAATATGCATCCGAGACAGGCATGAAGAAATTGTGATTAAGTAGTAAATGTTTAGCCCCGTTTTCGTTAAGGGGAGCTCAAAGGCTTATACCGACAAAAATAATCACGTTTCCAACACCAAAAGTTGTTAAAGATCATTCTTAGAGGTATGTTCATCGCCGTAATAATTTCGTAAATAGGAAGAAAAATGATGGCGCCATCTACAATTGGTCTTTGCAGTTTAAAACATGTGGATTAGTGTGTCTCCAGACTCCTAGTCCCAGAATTTGATAAGAAAGTGCCATATTTTTAGATTTCAAACACTTATGAGTTTTGCAACCCCTTTTTGCAGAAAGTATTAGGGTAGCAAAAAAAAATCATAGAGGCCATTTTTGTAGGTACTAAACTACTCTTCATTCCTACCCAAACCCAAAACTCTAAGTGTCATATTTCGGCAGATATCCACCAAAAACGGATTTTCAGGCTCTTGAGGACCATTTTCAAGCGGACATTTTTCTATCTATGATATTTTTAAAGGTCAATGTACACATTTATATCTGTAAATTTAAAAAAAATGTGATGGCCCAACCTGATCTCCAGGTTTGGGGATTTTCCGGCCTTTATTTACTGAACTATAATAAATGTTGGTATGTAAAATTACCTTTCACCTTTATCAGTGTGTCAAACTTTGACATCAGTACAGCAAGAAAAAAGCAAATTTTTTAAATAATAATTTTATTTTCGTTAAAATAACAAAATGGTAAATGGAAATAGGTATCAGCATACTTCCAAAAGTAAACTTGAACTGGGTGACCATATTCACAAAAAACGGCCAGTATTTAATTTGGGAAAATCTTCAAAGACACCTTGCCCAGAAATGGAGAGTAACGGTGGAGCAAAATCCAAAGAGGGATTTATGGGTGTAATAGGTGTGTATACCTATATTTAAATTTATTTAATTATTTATAAAGTTTGTAAAAGAAAAAGGGGAGCAGTTTGGTAAAGAAAAATTTTGGTATTTTTGACCAAATTTGGTGTATGGTGGTTTTTTCGGACGCCGATCACAAATCTAAAAACATTTTTTTTACTATATTCCCTCTTCTTTTTGCACACTGTTAACCCAATACGGTTTTGCTGGGTTTTAGTTTAAATTTTGTGATTTGAAGTGAAAACGCTGTATGCCGGACATGCGCCTGGACGCGAAGCCCTTTTCGATTACTCTGCAAAAATATGTCGTACTAATAGCAGTTTTCGTAATTTTCGCTGAAATTGTAAGTGCCTAGAAGCCATAAAATCCCGTGACTTGTTGAATGGTCCCGTGTGGATCTTCTAGACATTAAAGCAGCAACGGGGGGCCCTCCCACCGACTGGATTCATAAAAAGTTGGAATTTGGTAAGTTTTCGTTTGAGCCACTCGTTCGCCATTTTTCGCATTTGTCGTTTCTCGTTTAAAAATGTATAATGGTAGGTGTAACGCCTAAATAAATAATAAAAACAGTCCACCTTACATCTTACAATAATTACACCACCTTATAACACACACAATTTATAATTTTTACACTAAATTGGCACACCATATTTCATTAACACCTTATAAAAATTTGTTGTTTTATTAATCGTCACATTTTTTTTATTAAATTGTGAAGGTTTAATGTCAAAAGCCGCGACCATATTTGCTAATAAAATCCCTAATGTATACATGGTTGGGGCGTGAGCGGCCTTTAAAAGTGGAGGTTTGCAATTAAATGGAAAAAAGGTGTAAAATAGATACAAAAAAAGTTTTTAAAAGGTGTTTATAAAATATTGTATTCCAATTTAGTGTATAAATCAAAAAATCTGTGCAAAAAGCAGAAGGAATAGTGAAAATAATATTAATTTAATTTTCAACTTTGATGATGAATATCTCGAAAACGAAACGTTGCAGAAAAAACTTGTTTTTAGATTCGTGATCAGCGCCAGAAAAAACCCCCGTATACCAAATTTGGTCAAAATCGGAGTGTAGGCAACTTTCGAGACAATTACCAAATTTTTATTTTGGTATTTTCAAAAAAAAAATTGGTTAACTGACTGACTGGTTTTTAAAAAACCAGAGCCAGTTAAAAAACAATTAACTGAACAGTTTTCCTGTCCAAATATTTTAGATGCCTGTAATTTCATGAAAAATGCATCTTTGGGGGAAGGGGGTAAAAAAATTAACTTTTTTTTTGCTAATTCCAAAACGAAAATATTCTTTACCAAAGTATGTCCCATGGAGTCAATAACAACTCGTATATATTTAGTGTAGGTCTCACGTCTCACTTTTTAAATAAAAAATATTAAAAATACTAAGCTACACCATCGTCAGAGAGAATAGTTATATTGGCTAATAGCCCAGTCTGTAGGTAATTTTCATGACTTTAATTTGTAACAGACTAAAAGGTGTTAAAAAGTGTGGGGGTTGATTACCTAAATATAACAATATAGTTTTAGACTCGAAAAAAGTTTGCAGGGGTAGGGAGTGGATGTTAAAAGTGCTAAAAACGTGTTTTTTGCTTCTGCAAGCGCCATTGTTAATTTTAGAGGGATATATTCAAAATGTTTTTTTTAGGTATAAAAAAAAACCTATAATTTGAGCCCAGCTAAAATTGAATTGGTCAATTTGGTTATAAAAAAATGCAAAAACCGTTAAAAATAGCCATTTTTTGAAATGTTGATAATTATTGCAAAAATATTTTTTTTATCTATTTCTGTCATTTCAAAAATTGGTTTTTAATTCTGAATTAAATAAGAGGTTCTAAAGCATAATCGGAAAATTTGTTGCTAAGATAATTGAGCCCTAATCTAGTAGGCTATATCTTTTTTGTTTATAAATCTTTTAGGCTTTACAAACTGTCTTCTGCTTTTTCGAGACTTATAATTTACTAATTTAGATCAACGAAATAAAAAAAGTAATATTTAGTCCTTCGTTTTGAGCCTTGAAAAAAAGGTACTTTTTTGTTAATAAACAATTGAAGCCGGAGCGCCCCCTGCATAGGTTAAGAATTGTCAACCTAAAAATATATAAAGCTGAATTCAAAACAAATATTTTGGAAAAAAAAGAAGTCTCTACGACCAGTAGGAACCAAGTCACCATTTTTTTAAATTAATATCTTAATTGTTTATAATAATTAAAAATTAGTTTGGACGACATTCAATAAACGCATAATAAAAAGTTATAATATTTGTTATTAATTGCTGAAAAATGTGTTTAAAGTGACTGATACTTTCGAGCGGCGGGAGGGAGGTAGTGCTGGGGATAGAAGCTCTTGGACTAACATGCCGAATCAAAAACTGAAATTGAGAGTTTAAATCAGCGGAGCGCGAACAAAATAGCCACATTTCTGAGAATTTTTATCGAATCAAGCTCTTTTTTAATCTGGGGTATTGCAAAAAGTTATGAATAATAGCGCTTTTAGTTTTAAAAAATTATTATCAATTTTTTTCATAATTTTAATATCTTATACTTTAATTAAACATTATAAAATTTAACTTTTTGAAGCAGCATTAAATTATTTTTCAAATTTGAGTAATCAATTTATTTTTTTAAACCATGTTATTAACATGTAAATGGTTTAATTTCTACTATAAAAGAAAGTAAAATTTAAAATGGATAAAAAGTATTTTTGCAATAATTATCAATATTTCAAAAAATTGCTAATTTTAACGGTTTTTGCATTTTTTCATAAACAAATTGACCAAATAAATTTTAGCTGAGCTCAAATTATAGGTTTTTTAAGTACCTAAAAAAACATTTTAAACATATCCCTCTAAAATTGACAATGGCGAAAAACCCGTTTTTAGCAATTTTAACCCCCCACCCCTGCACACTTTTTCGAGTCTAAAACTATATAGTCATACTTAGGTAATCACCCTCTGCAACCTCTGACACCTTTCAACCTGTTACATATTAACGTCATAAACAGGCCTTCTTTTTACCTACGGACTGGGCTATAAGTTTACACCATTTGCTAATTATGCTGTGTATGGTTTGTGGCTTTTGGAAATTCTCTAGAAAGTTGCGGCAACGCCGATTTTGACCAAATTTAGTAAACGGGGGTTTTTGGGGCGCTGATCACGAATCTTTAAAAAAATTGGCGGAAACGTTTCTTTTCTAAGATATTCATCATCAAACTAACCTTATTTACACTATTTCTCCTTCTTTTTTACACAAAATTCTTGATTTTTACACTAAATTAGCACACAATATTTAGTAAATACCTTTTAAGAACTTGTTTTTACATTAATTCTATACCTTTTTTTTTAATTAATTGCAAACTAGTAAATTTTTGAGCAAAAATAGCCGCGTCGTTTTAAAGTGAAACTTCGCAATTAAATGGAAAACAAGGTGTAAAATAAATAACAAAATTTTTACACTTAAGTGTAAAAATTAAGATTTGTGTACAAAAAGAAGGGGGAGTATAGTGTAAATGAGGTTAGTTTGATTATCAAGTTTGATGATGGATATTTTGAAAACGAAACGTTCCCGCCAAAGTTCCGCCTTTGATCACCGCCCCAAAAAACCCCGTATACCAAATTTGATTAAAATCAGCGCAACCGCACTTTCTAGACAATTACCTTAGTTCAGTAAATAAAGGGACAAAGCTGTAAATAAAAATGTACCGTTTTCCCCTGTAGCGCAATTCTTAGGTGTTTGGGGATGCTTTCGAGCGAAAAAAAGTTTATCAACATTAACAAGGAGGAAAGGGCTAAAAATGGCACCTCAAGGCCCAAAAAATGGGTTTTTCGCTAATATCTGCCAAAATGTGCGAATTGAAGAATTTTTGTTTAGGCAAAAAATGAAGATCGCCTTATAGTCTACAAAAATTGTCCCTAACATTTTTTTTTTTAAATCGATGGATTTCAAGATAACGGGACCCAAAAGTCCCCTCATTTCAGCTGCCACTCTACCGCTAGAATGCCGCCATCTTCATGAATTCACTTATAAGCGGGCGGACGAATTGTTTCATTACTCGGGCAATAATGTACATTTTTTAATCATTTAAAGTTCATCGGAATGGGAAAATCCGTGCGTTTCATTGCATATGAGTTTGGGTCCATTCTGATTTTTCTAGAATATTAAAAAAAAGGTCAAGTTTTTTCACAATATTGTGGAAGTATCTTTTTAATTTTTTGATATTATTTGAAAAAATGGTTTGCTATTAACATTTCTATTTTGTAATGAGACCTTACCAAGTGTTTAATGATTCTAGAAAATTTCCTTCACCATCTTTCTTGCGTTTTGATAAAAAATTGTTTTGCCCATCTGCATTTTTTAGCCTACTACCACATCTATCCAGTGTGGAATGTTATGGATTTTTCGACGGCCATTTTTGCGAAAAATATTGGTGTTGCGAACAAAATGGTAGGGACCATTTTTATAGATTTCAAGGTGATTTTTATTTTTTGTTCAAACAAAAATTCTCTTATTCTCATATTTTGACAGATAATTGCGGGAAACTTATTTCTAGGGCTTTGGGGGGCATTATTAGCGGGTTTCCACGTCGGAATTGTGATAAACTTTTTTTCGCTCGAAAGCATTCGCGAAGACCTAAGAATTGCGCCACAAATGAAAACTGTACAGATTTATTTACAGCTGTGGATATTTTTAGGTCTTTAGTTACTGGACTACCTTGCTTTTAATGTTTTTATAAAAATCATTAATACTGACTGATTTTGAACAAACTTAAGAAACAGGGGAATGAATAGGGTACTTGGCGGGGTAAAACAGGTAGTGTATTTCAAGATAACACACAAATTAAGTATAAATGGTTTTTTTTAAATATGTTTATTAAAAAATAAAATACTATTGGTCCAAAAAATTATAAAATTAAATTCTTAAGCAAAAAGTGGACAGAAATGATTAGGACACGTAAATTATACGATGTAGAGAGTAATCCGCAACATAGCAAGTAAGTCAAATTTGTTAAGCAAATTGGTTCGAGTTAATACTGGTAATTTATCTCTAATTGAACACTCCAGTGTATTTTGTTTTTTTTTTCTGAACTGTACTGAATTAAAGGACAGCATCAAATTACATAAGTTAAAGGCAAAAAAGTATAAAAGCTATAAAACTAAATTAACCGTTTGATTAGGCTTATTTTTGTACCTTTTGTTTTATTAGAAAACAGAGTGGCGGCTCCTCCATTGAGTCATTTGGTCAATAACCTTCCAAAATTTTTGACTGATATTTTCGAACAAGAACATAATAATGATATAAATGAAAAAAACTATTTTTTCAATCATCTTAATTTTCCTTTATAATTCTAAGCATATAAACTCGTTGATCGATTACTGGATTCCACAAGCTTCGCGCAGCGATCTCCAGATCGGTGGTTTAGTTTGTTGGCAAAAAACCGGGCTGCCTGCCGTCATTGACCGCATTGTTTTAAACGGAGCCGAGTCGAGTTTTCCCGATCTAATTTACAATTGGGCGATTTTGGCTGCTTTCCGAAGCAATGTAATCGCATGATCTGGGTCAAAAGCCGCGAAGCGGAAAATTACGCATTTTTTAAGGTGTTTGTTGTATGGTTATTATAGAACGGATTATATACGATTTAGGAATTTATTTTTTGTTGGTGTATGTTTTTGTAATGTTAATTCGGAAACAGTGCATTTGTTGACAATTTTATGTACGTCACCGATGACAACTGTAGAGAGCGAGAGATGCTTCTCTACATTAAATAGAATAAAGACATTTTTACGCAACACAATGGGGGAAGGTAGACTCTCTGCGTTGGCCATGTGAAGTATTAAAAAGGCCTTTATAAATAATATTGTAAATTACAATGAAGAAGTAATCAATCATTATGCATGTGCCAAAGACAGAAGAATTGAACTAAAATGTATGACTATTTAGGTAAGTTAAGTAACCCTTTTAATTTTTTATCATATAAATATGCTTACTTTTAACCTATAAGTTGCCGTCCTACCTCTGGCATAGCGATATTACTTACTGTCGGGTGTGAGATTTTTTTTTAAATATGTTGTGCAATTTTTCTGTTCAAACAGATGTCGATGCATATTATTTGTTATATTGTTATGTTTCTTAATAAATAGAAATATAATTTTTCAAATAAAATGATCTTGCTAAATCATTTATTTTTTAATTTTCTTTCGTGTTTTTTCTTTGGAGTAAACGTCTGTGTGAAATATAATGACTAAAATTGTTTTTTTAGGTAAGTTAAGTAACCTTTTTAATTTGTTATCATATAAATATGCTTATTTTTAACCTATAAGTTGCCGTTCTACCTCTGGCATAGCGATATTACTTACTGTCGGGTGTGAGATTTTTTTTTAGAATATGTTTTGCAATTTTTCTGTTCAAACAGATGTGGATGCATATTACTTGTTATATTTGTTATGTTTCTTAATAAATAGAAATATAATTCTTCAAACAAAATAATCTTACTAAATCATTTATTTTTGAATTTTCTTTCTTGTTTTCTTTTTTGGAGTAAACGTCTGTGTGAAATAAAATGACCACAATTGTTTTTTTTTAACTAAAAATCAGTTAAGCCATATTTTTTTTTTATCTTTGTGACAACTCACGAAGGATTTGCATATACATATATACTATATATATTAGACATATAGATATACATATATACTCCTAAGTACCAGAGTACCGTGAGTGCCGGGTTTTCCGATGTTTAACCCATCTTTTATGCCCCAGTTCCGTCAACGCTGCCCAAGCACTGAAACATGCAAATATTGCATTTCACAGCACCTTTTAGACAACGCGGTAGTGCCACCACGGACGTTATTTTTAAATAACTACTACCTAAATATGTCTGCCCGGCGGGGCTGGGATTCGAACCCGGATCGCCGGCGCGGCGAGCCAAGGCTCTGATCACTACGCTACCGGACAGACGGTATATGCATCTGAAATTTTAACTAATGACTTCCCCGAAAGATTGACCACGAGCCGCCACTGAGAATACAATAAGGGTGGATAGACTAGAAATAAAGAATTTAATACGGTGTTGTCAACTGTCCAAGTTAAAAGTACGTGCGCACGTTAAAAACGTGCAATATTTGTTATTAAAAAAAAAAACAAATTATGCATAAAAGCACCGTTATATTATAATTCAAAACAAATAAAGAATTACATGTAAGTCAAAATATAACAATATTTTAAAGAATTTAGAAAAAACTGTATATGGGATCATTCCTATTTTATTAATAAAAAACCTAATATATTTTAATTAAAGAAAAAAGTTTAGTATAAATACAAATTATTCTTTGAACCTTATTTAATGCAAATTATTTTTTGAGTAAAATTGACGAATTATTTATTTAATTCTTGGGATTAATAATAAAGCTGCCAAATTTTGAAATACATTTTTTTGTTAAACTTTATATCACAGGTCTTGTTGGGTTTACTCGCCTGGAAAGTTTCTAGAAAATGGGACCACAACTGAGTGTGCTGAGCTCTATTGACTTCTATGAACTCCAGATTGCCTGAAACAGACATAAGAGAAATCCAAAAGAAAAAAAAACAATCAAAACACTTGTCCACGTTTGGTTGGCTACTCTGTCACCGTTATCAAGATTGAGTTAAATGAAAAATAACCTTTTTTTATATTTCATTTTATTTCATTTCATTTTATTTATTTTATTTAATTATAAATTTCCAAAATAAATATAAGTAATACTACTTATTGTGCTATGTAAAAATTGTATTGTGTTATGTAGCAGCACCTAGATCCAGAGCATCTGTATGTGCTTCTACTTTACTCTGTAATAAGTTTTACCGGGTGACACAGCAGACATGTAACAGCCCATAACTTTTTTATTTATAAAAATATTTTTTTTTAAATTTAGGTGATGCACCTGTCATAAGGACATGCTTTTAATGACTAAATAAAACCAATTTTATCACTTCTGTTTAACCGGAAGTAACCCTAAATTTAAAATTTTAAATAGCACCCTGTATATATTTTAAGTCTGCCTGATCCGCCTCAAAATTATCTTTTCAACCATGTGTCACACTTGTCATTTGATTTCAAAATGGCTGCCAAAATCAATTTTTTTCCCAAAATTTTAGTAGGCCATGACGTGACAATCACAAATTATCAGCTTGTAAAAAGCGTTGTGATGTGAAGAATTAGGTGTAGAAATATTTGAGATTTTGTTATTTTTTTTTCAATTAATGTTTAGGAATAGGGGTTAATTTTTAAAATTTTAGAAATTTATTTTAATAAGGCTTAATATGTCAAAATCCAAAATAGAAAACTTCAATTTTTATTTAATGTAACTTAAGATCAAACATTTACTTTTTTATATAATTTATTTGAACTATTATGAAGAACTGACTTTTTTTTATTAAAAAGGCAAAAATATACATATTTACATTTCTCTATGATAATTGTTTAGTTCACCCTTTTGTTATAGGCTTAATAAAAAATTAAATTTCTTTGATTTGTACAGGGTGTCCAGTTTTCGTGTGTTTTCATATACCAGCTCCCTTACTATAAAAGATAGAAAGATGGGGTTTGCGGTTTACTGTCCTATTTTTTTATGAAACTTTCATTGCCGTAAACGAAATTTTCATAGCCCCCTTAGTTTCTGACATACAGGGCGATTTTGAAAATTTGTCATTTTTGACGGTCCCCTGTATCTCGATTATTTGGTAACTTTTCAATAAAGTAAAAATGGATTGTTATAGAGTTTTTTACGTAGAATTCAGTGGCGTAGGTAGTTTTTTCTAAAAAGTTTTGTTTTTGAGTTACGACCCAAACTTATGTTTTTTTTAAATGGGTCACCCTATATATTATTTTTATCTTATTCCCCCTTTCACAGGCCTTTCAAAAATATATAATAGTCCATATTTACTTCTTTTAAAAAAGGAAAATTTTAACATTTTTTGTAAAATTTATCATTTTCCGATGGTCAATCACGGATAGCCATGACAAAAACAAAATTCTGTAAATGCGCCATTATGGATTGTTATTGTTGTCAAATATTACTGTTATTTGTTTGATTTGGGATTTGGTTATGTGGGAGTTTATTTTATTATTTTTGTGAAAAATTGTTCCACATGGCACAAAATAGTAGATATGAGAATTATGAAAAACACGATATGTATGTTTGTTTTATCCAAGCTAATGAACACGCCAACGCAGCCTCGGAGCTTTATTTTAATCGGTAAGGTTTAATAGTATATTATATACCTATAGGTTAAGGAGTAGCCTTCTCAACAATGATATATTATAGGATATTTTTTTATTATAATGTGAGCATATCTGATGATTTGAATAGATTTTGACATTGCTAATATTCAGCATTAACAAAAAAATTGATATGTAACATTAATATTCATAATAAATATAAAAGTTTTAATCATTATTACTATCTAGCTTTTGTTACATATCTAATTATTTCGTAGGTATCCAGAAAGACATCAACCTGATAAAAGAATATTTCATAAAATCAAAGCCAATCTCATTGAACACGGATCTTTTAAAAAACTAAGGCCTAATTTTTACAACAAGGAAAACAAGGAAGAAAATGAAATAAATGTTTTGGCTTCTGTCGGGTACAACCATCCATATCATGCAGAAAAATATATGATATGGTTGGGGTTAAAAATCAAAAACTCAGTTAATACTAAAAAACATAAGTTTAGACCATACAAATACCATCTCGTCCAGCATTTGCATCCCGGTGATGCAGAACGTAGGGTAGTTTTTTGCAATTGGTACCTACAAATGTTGCAGGAAAATGCAAATTTTAAAAGAAAGGTGGTGTGGTCAGACGAGACTTATTTTACCAGTTCTGGTATTCTAAACCGAAACAACTCAAGGTACTGGTCCCAAACGAACCAATATGTAATATTTCCTCGAGAACGTCAAGGTCGGTTTGGATTTAGCGTGTCATGCTTCATTTTTGGCACTAAAATTAAGTATTTTATCTATGAAGGAACGCTAACCGGAAATAGACACCTAGAAATAATGCGAGATGCACTAATGGAAATATTAGAGGATGTTCCTTTGGCCGATTTAAATAATACTTATTACCAGCATGATGGCGCTCCGAGTCACAATGTTCAAATAGTGAGAGAATATTTAGAAACAACATTTCCAGATAAATGGATTGGTACGAATGGACCTGTCAGGTGGCCCCCAAGATCCCCAGATCTTTCTGTGTTGGATTTTTTTTTATGGGGGTATATGACAAATCAGATATATATGAGACAATACCACAATATTGATCAACTTCGAGAAGCTACACATCAAGCGTTTAGGCTTTTGCAGGGTAGGCCAATTACTTTATTAAATGGATTGCGAAAAATTGAAAAAGTATGTCGAAAGTGTTTGGAACACAACGGAGCCCAATTCGAGCAATTTGTGTAATTCAAATAAATAAAAATAAATTAATATGTTATTTTCTTTTAATGTTGCTTAGTTATTATGTATTAATATGGAGTTGTTATAATAAAAATGACGTTGTTAATTTTGTTTTGATTTGCGGGCATAGCCTTCTATACGAAAAATGATAAATTTTACAAAAAATGTTAAAATTTTCCTTTTTTAAAAGAAATAAATATGGACTATTATATATTTTTGAAAAGCCTGTGAGAGGGGAAATAAGATAAAAAAATAATATATAGGGTGTCCCATTTAAAAAAACATAAGTTTGGGTCGTAACTCAAAAACAAAACTTTTTAGAAAAAAACTACCTACGCCACTAAATTCTACGTAAAAAACTCTATAACAATCCATTTTCACTTTATTGAAAAGTTACCAAATAATCGAGATACAGGGGACGGTCAAAAATGACAAATTTTCAATATCGCCCTGTATGTCAGAAACTAAGGGGGCTATGAAAATTTCGTTTGCGGCAATGAAAGTTTCATAAAAAAATAGAACAGTAAGCCGCAAACCCCATCTTTCTATCTTTTATAGTAAGGGAGCTGGTATATGAAAACACACGAAAACTGGACACCCTGTACAAAAAATGTCTTTTTATTTCATGGATTTCTTGATATATTTAGCTTTTTTGTTATTCCTGTGCTGGGGTATTACACTGCCTATTTGGCGCATTATTGTTACCTGTAATTATACTTATTAGAAGGATTTGCGAATCAATGTAAATTATATTGTATAATTTTGCGATTTTGGTAAAAAAGTCATTTGTGCATACCAATTTTGATAAATTATATAAAATGGTAAATGTTTGATCTAAAATTAAATTTATTAAAAATTGAAGTTTGCTATTTTGAATTTTAAGATATTAAGCGATAAAAAAATACATTTCTAAAATTTTAAAAATTAACCCTTATTTCTAACTCTTATTAATTAGATAAAAAGTAACAAAATTATAAATAATTTTATGCATTATTCTTCACATTTTAACGCCTTTTACAAGTTAATTATTTGTAT
This sequence comes from Listronotus oregonensis, assembly GCA_019359885.1. Classification (NCBI taxonomy): domain Eukaryota; kingdom Metazoa; phylum Arthropoda; class Insecta; order Coleoptera; family Curculionidae; genus Listronotus; species Listronotus oregonensis. Next base: position 60,470 of record JAHBCN010002024.1, read on the forward strand.
TTGTCATGTCATGGCCTACTAAAACTTTGGGAAAAAAAATCGATTTTGGTAGCCATTTTGAAATAAAATGACAAGTGTGACACATGGTTAAAAAAATAATTTTAGGGCGGATCAGGTAGGCTAAAAATATATACAGGTTGTTATTTAAAATTTTAAATTTAGGGTTACTTCTGTTTAAACCGGAAGTGAAAAAATTAGTTTTATTTAGTCATTAAAAATGTGTTCTCATGACAGTTGCAACACCAAAATTAAAAAAAAAATTCTGGGCTGTTACATGTCCGCTGTGTCACCCGGTATATAAAAATTTAAATATTATCGGATACTGAGAATTTAATTATTTACGGTATTGTCCTCAATTCAAAGCAGCTATCTAAAAAAAATCCGATTATTTCAAACGAACGTCCTTAACCTTTTTAAAAACACTTTTGGCTTACAACATTTTTCACGTCAGTGTAGATTTTTGGACCCAAAAAATTAACAGCTGAGCGTCTATAAAATTCACTATTACAGTTAAAAATTCTCAAAAGCTGATTCATGCGAAGATGGGTGTGCTGAACATGCGTCACAATCAAGGAAGTTTAAAGGTGTATGGAAGCCCAATACTGTAGAACAAAATTGTCCAGCCGTGCAGGGCAGCGGGAATCGGGGGGTCGGCAATGCGGAGTTTGCGCAATGAGTAGTGGGTCAGGGCCAGACTTCCATAATTCTTTGTTACTATCTATAAAGTTAACATCACCATATGTCAAATTTAAACATTCACTGTTTTTTTTGCACAAAATTGTTGGTTATTCAACGATATCACTGTAGAATATTTAAAATTATTGTGTAATATTGGATTTTATATCATCTGATATAATATGGAAAGAATACTTTACAGCCCTCTATTTAAATGGTTGATATTTTCGGGAGTTTTGTATTTTTACCAAAAATCTTTGTAAATAAATAAAACACGATTTTTTAAAATAAATTTTAAACTAAATTGTTAAATGAAATAAAAGTACCTAAATGTAAACCTTATTTCTTTTTTATAATCCACAGAAACACACAAACATTGAGGTAATCATCTAAAAGATAGTTAATATTGCCTTACTTTCCCACTGCTATTTCCTATGAAAATTTTATTTTCTATTATTCATAATTGATATAGGTATTATTATTTATTCGGTTACCTAAAGTTACGTCTTATAAGAAACACCTAATTTAAATATAAAAAATACTTACCTAAAGTAAAAAATGCCGGGTATGTTACCCTTGGATTTGCAAGACGAAACCATACAACCTCCAGTCATTTTGTTACGATATTAAGTAACAAACAATAAACACAAAATTATAGTCACAATTAAATAAACACTAATCACTAAAATAAAAATGTTTTTATCAATCCAAAAAACTCCTGCAATAACAAAATATAATCACACAAGGCAAAACAACCAAAACTAATACGGCGCAAAGGGCACAAACCACAACGAAAACGGCGATTGATGAGACGACGACGCCAACGGTGGTGGATGGTACAGCGCGGATATCATACGCGCCGCGTGCGCCGATGCATTAAAAAAGGTATTCCGGCTCTCATAAAGGTATAATGTGTTGCCTAACTGCACATTGATTTATCAGTGTGTAAGTGGGCAACACATTAAATTATTTCATGGAATTTTGTTATTGCGCAGAATCGGCAAGGCCAAGTCTGACAGTTATTTTTATACTGGGCTGGACATTTTTTGATCGAATGGGCCATAGCATTGGGCTTCCATACACGTTTCAAACTTCCTTGGTCACAACAGGCTGCAACCCCGCGGTTGTTATTTACGTAACCACTAAATGAGTGAAAGAATAAAGTTTTTAAATTTACTACTCCCTTATAGCATATTTGTAAGTTATAAATAATCTTTTTTATTAATTATTTTAAACTATTTGTAACGATCTCAATGTGTTCTAAAACATTGAACCCCAGACCGTGATAACTAAAGCACGGAATATATGCAACAAGTTTTTGAAAAAATATGCACAAATATTGACTTTTATTACAAAATATGCAATTCAATATGTAATAAAATTTAATGATGTAATAGAACAAAATAGGGTGAAAAAAAGTACAATCTTCAAAAAATGGTTTTTATTTGGAAAAATAAATACACATGAGAGTGAAAAGTGAGAAAAACATAGTCAGATATTAGTTATGTGGTCAGATACAATTATTTACTATTTTAAAATGGTACATAATTAGTTTATAACTTAATCCAAGATTAAATACATATAACAAAGCACAAAAAATAATACAAATATTATACAATTTTTCGTTTGGAAATACTATAAAAGGCATTGACAACAAGATACTTTTCGAAGTTTTCTAGTAAAAATTATTGTCTTCTATCAGTGAAAATATGTTTATACAAAGAAAAGGTTCTTTCAATGTCTACTGACGTAATTGGACAATACTGAAGTTTTGGAAGTATACTATAAGGCCATGGTACATGTTCGTCAGAAGACTTATTTTCGTAGATATTTTTGACTATTTTTAAAAATTTATACCCTTCATTCTTCGTTAAAGTCGCATCCGCTTTGCGCCTTATTTGATCTCCAACTTTACCCGGAACGTTGCCACACTTAGCCAAAAAAGTGTCAATGGTACTAATGGACTCTCTTAAACTTAATTGTCCACTCTCTAACGATGTGATCATATCTGGTATAAAACCAAAATGAACTTTAATAAAAACTAAATCTCTAGCTACACTTGCACTTTGTAACAAGTCCTTACTTTGAACTACACTCTGAGCGTCGTCCTCCAAGTCCAAAATTAAGTCTTTAACGGCATCAAAGTGTTCAGCGTAGAATATAGCTGCATTAATCCACGTTCCCCATCTGGTAATTACAGGTTCTGGTGGTAAACTAACTCCAGGCAGTCGCTCCCTATACATTTGCACTCTTAGAGGGCTTTGATAAAGACTTTTTAACACTTGAAATTAGCTTATTTACTAGCGGAAATGCTGTTCTGATGGTTTCTGCTACTCGGTTTATCCCGTGCAGAAGACATGTAACATGCACCATATTGGGGTAAAATACTTTAAGGTTCTGTCCTACTTTCACCATATAGGGCGCGGCATCAGATAGAAGCACTAAGAACTTTTCTTCTGGCACTGGGTTTGGAAGAAAGAAGCTTGATAGAGACTGCTGTATGAATCTGGATACCGTCACATTATGCTGCAACTGCTTCGAAGCTATTAGGTATGCGTTTGTAGAATTATTTTCTTCAAGTGCTCCAATCATCAGATGTGCGATATATCTGCCACAAGCATCTGTACTTTCATCCACAACGATGTAAAAGTTTTTCTCGCCAATTAAAGATTTTATTTCCTGAAGGACTGTCTCGTAGACCCAATGAACATTTTTCTTTCTGAGTGTCGACTCATCGGGAATGGTTTGGTTGCAATGCCTTTGTAGAAAACTTCTAAATTGGGGATGCTGAAGTTTTCTTAGTGGTATGTTAGCTGCCATCATAGTTTGACACAAGTCTTGTTGAAAAAGTTCCTTTTCCGACTGAGATTTTGCACCCACATTTTGAAATGCGTTTTTAACACTCTGCTGAACTGGCGCACATTTCATTTTTGTAACCTTCGCGATATGCAGCGCTGTTTTTAAATGCTGATCCACTTGAAACTTTTTCTCACAAACAATTATTTTTGAACAGGCTTTGCAAAAAACTTTTCTCCACTAAATTCTAACTCGGAAATACCCTTAATCCACGTCGCAGTTTTTACTATTTTCGCCATTTTTATTCGCCAATTAAAACTCACTCTGCTGACACACCAAAGGTTTTTGACAAACTAAAAATACTAACCTGAGTCTAGTTATGCCTACCCAATATTTATAAATTCCAAACTGTGCCGAACCTTGGGTTATTGTTAAAGTATTAATAATTTGGGTAAAACCAACAACCCTATCATAAAATAATAAAAACCTCATTTAAGTTAGTACCTGGGAATTCCCAAAGATTAGAGTATTGGAGTCAGCCGCCCGACTGATGATAAAGAATTTAGATATCAAATGGTGTTAAAAATTTTTGGAAAAGATGACCATAATATGCAGGTAAATCAAAATGTATCAAAAATATGCATTTTTTTTCAAAAACGGACAAAATATGCAAAATATGCATGTATATGCAATTTGCATATAATCCGCGCTTTAGTGATAACAAAGATTATACTAGACTCCAATATAGTGTGATCAACATGTTGGCTGATAAAATATTTTTAAGGATATTGAACTTATAAGTCAAAGATCCAATTTTCTTAGTCAGATATTCAGGATGAATATTCCACTTCAGGTATTCAATTATTACCTCGAGGTATTTAACGTAATGACCTCCTTAATTATTTTATTTACACCTATTAGTACAGGAAATGAGGCATTTTGGCTAGAATTTTTTTTGTCCTGCTTGGATTTTTATGACAATTTTACAGAAGGTAGGGAATAGCCCAAGAATCAAACTTTATATCATGCCGAGGTGTGCTTTTATCCTGGGGGTGGAAATTTTTTATTACATTTTAACTACAAAAATCGATAAAGAAAGTAATTTTAAGTAAAAAATGTTTCATACATGTTTTTCGTAAAACTAGTATTTTTCGAGTTATTCGCGATTAAAAGTAACATTTTTTCGAAGAAAAATCGACGTTTTTAATGGGTTTTTCACGAATAACTGTAAAAATATGTAATTTATCAAAAGAAATGTTAAAAGAAAATTGTAGCTCATAAAAAAATTAGAAAAAACGTTTTTTTATAATTTTTTTATAACCAATACAGACCGAGCTACGGCTTGTTAATGGTTGGCTTTCGTTCGTCACAAGCTAGATTTGAAAGATTCAAAGTCAAATAGCGGGAAAAGTTTGCATTTTACCAGGAAAACATATAAGGTCTTTTTTAAAGTATATAATAAGACCTTTCTTTTAAAAACAAAAAAAGAGTTTTTAGTATGAAAATTGAGCCAGTTATGATAAAAATAAGGTCGGTCCCTACTTTTTTTTACGAAAAGATCATTAAAAACAACCTCCTAATTCCACTCTTAATTAAAATCGATCTGTACCCTTCTGCGATTCTTTTTATATATGTATTAATAATACATCCTAGAAGTTTAACCAAATTAAAATGCTTAATTTTAAAAAAATTGGAACTTAAAGTGAAAAACGATTTTCCGCAATCCCGTAAAAATAGCAATTTTCTTTAAAATAAGTCCAACAATACTGGAGATACGAAAAAAATGTTTGAAAGTATTGAATTATAGCTTTTTTGATAACAAAGACTTTTTATTTTATAGATTTTTCTGAACAATATACATTTGGCCCGATATGGCCGTTTAAAGCCTCTATTTACGAGCGAGCACCACCTTATTCTAGCCCTTTAAACTCGTCCCATTTTAAACTGAGAGATTTAAAAGGATTAAAGGCTCTTAAAAAACCCTGCAAAATGATTTTAAAAAAATCATTAAAACTAAAGGAGCTATGTTTAAAAAACCAATTAACTTTTTTTTTTTCGAAAAGTTCGAATAGCTCACTTCGGAGCATAATATTCTAGAAAACCGGTATACTTTACACTTTTACCGGTATCATTTTTGTATTTAATTCTACTTTATTTTTCTATTTATATCTATTATATTGATTTATAAGAATTGCAATTTTGTAAGGGGTGGTTTTTAAAGATTGAAAATTTTCAAAAGAATGAAATTAGTAATATTTTGGGCAGTAATATTTTTAATTATTAAATCTGTCAAGCTATTAATTTTTTGAAGATAAATCTTTTATTTTAATTAAGCTATAGTAAGGGTCGATTTATAAGGGTCGAAAAGGTTCGAAATGAAATTAGTACATATTTTAAGCAACAGCATTCTAAAATTAAATCACTATGGTAAATTAATTATTTTTTTAGGGTAAATATTTTTTTTTACTTTAAGCTCTAACACAGGTTGACTTTTAAGGGTTGAAATATTTTAAAATTGTATTTCAAAGCATAAAACAATGATTAATCAACTAATCCAAAACAACTTTTACCCATCTTAAGGTTTATAATGTTATTCTATAAGTTTTGACAATTAGGGGTAGTTTCAGCTTCATTACCGGGACTAAATTCTATATATATAATTTGCTAATGTGGATATATTTATATGTAGGTAGGTATATATATTTATTTGTCTGTTCACGTGATTCTGAAGTTATGGCTTGAGCTGAAATCATGAAATTTGGCACAGTAGTAGTCTTTAGCAGTGGCTAGAACCTAACGAATCCCGTTTTTTGAATTGCGCCCTCGGGACAAAAATAGGAGCAAAAAAGTGTTTTTTTACCGTTAGCCGTATGGAAGGCGTCTTACGGAGACAGAGGCTACTTAATATTGTCTCTCGCCTGGCGGAGACAGGCTTTTCATCTAGTTATGTATCATCAAATCATTTTAATTTGTCAAAAAAAAATTTGTAAATCTCATGAGGGATGGTTATTTAAAGGTTAAGTTTTGGTAGTTAAATATTTATTATACCGTAAACTGTTAAAATACATTTTTTTCTACAATAAAAGCGTTAATAAATTATTTTAGAATAAAAAAAAATGTTTGTAATTTCGTTATTAAGGGTGATTTTTTAGGGTTGAAACGTTACAAATATAATGTTAGATATAACTCACAATATAAAAATAAATTCGTTTTATATATTTAGCTATGATTTTAATTTACATAAGGTCTATTTCTATGGTTTTTTTAATTTTTAAGCATAAGGGTTGGTATTTACCCCCTAAAAATAAAAAGCACACCCTAACCATATATAAACTTTGATCTAGAGGGTGAAAGCAACTTAATTCCAAATTTTCATAAAAATTGAAACTGTACAAAAAAATCCGGAGGTCAAACACCTTTTTTCTCCCCATCCACTGTACTATATTTTTATTTGGTTAAAAGGAGGGCGATTCAAATTAATTTTAGTAAAAGCTAAGTAATTCAGTTTTTTAACATTAGGGGTAATTTGTGTATATTAAGTTTTTAATTTTCATAGGTACGTTTATTGCATTTATTCTAGCTTCTTCCTAAGAGGATCCACTAAAAACTATAGCTGTGTCATCCGCATATGTCACAATCTTACCCTCAACCACAATGCCTTTAATTGAATTTATGTAAAGTTTAAATAAAATGTCTGAGAAGTTTCTTCGAACGTTCCTTAATTAACTACGTTTGAGGATTACTAGTTGTATGGGGAACCAGTCAAAAGCCTTAATAGTCTTAAAGAACACCTACGCAGAAACCATTTTTAAATGTCAAATTTATTTAAAATTTACAGACATTTGGTATGAAATTCATTAAATTTTAAGAACTATGATTGATTTTAAAATAATTTTTTCAAAAGTAGATTTATTTATTATAATTATTAAATTACTATTATTACAATTTTATACAGGGTGTCCGGAAATAACGATAAAAAATTTTAAGGTACGATTCTACATGAAGAAATATTAAAAAATTTCATATTAACATAGGTCCGGAAATTGCTTCCAGAGGGAGCTACAGGACCTTGAAGATGGTGTCATAAAAGTGGTGTTTATTTAATTTATTAGGATGTACTTACAATACAGGAATTAACATCTACGTATAAGTTAGAGTGATTGGAGGTCACGTTTTAAAAATATCAGGTGACCCATATTGCAACCAGTGGCGTGGGAACAAAGGGGTGGTTAGTTATTTAGGGTCATATTTTTTTTGCCGAGTGCATTTTTCCTATTTTTTAAATAAATTATGTTTTCTTGAAACATTTTTACGTAAAAAGGTTCCCTTGGTATAAAGTCGTATAGTCGACGGTTTTCGAGATAAACGAACTTTAATGCTAAGATTTTTTTTTAATAGTTTTATTAATAAAAATACCAACTAATCAATAACAAAATAATATACAACGCTGTCCCTAAGTTTTTATGTCCTTTTTAATGTTATTATTTTATATTTATACATTTTATAATAAGTGTTAAAAATTTAAAATAGTATTCACGCATCTTCTTATTTTTATTACATAGCCTGTTTACTGTATTTACGCACTGCAGTCGTGCTTTTAAGTCCGTTTATCTCGAAAACTGTCGACTAGACGACTTTATACCAAGAAAACCTTTTTTACGCAAAAATGTTCAAAGAAACATAATTTACTTAAAAGATAGCAAAAATACACTCGGCGAAAAAAAATATGACCCTAAATAACTAACCACCCCTTTGTTCCACGCCACTGGTTGCAATATGGGTCACCTGATATTTTTAAAAAGTGACATTTAATCACTATAACTTACACGTATAAGTTAATTCCTGTATTGTAAGTAGATCCTAATAAATTAAATAATTTTATTTTACCGAAGTGGTTCTATTCTCCTAAAACTTTCCGGGCAAGTAAACGCAACAAAAACCTTTTAAAGCATGAATCCGCCACAGAATTATAGAACATTTACAACTCTATGTTATATTTTTATTTCATTTCCTAGGTGAGCTCCCACAACCAATAAGAACATTTGGACCAAAGCAATTTCAAGCAATAAGCGCGTATGGAACTAGTGCCGCAATTTATGGTGTTACAGCATTTCTTGCTATTACTTATTTTTGCGAATGGAAGGCTATCCTTCAATATTTACCCTATTATAATGGAAAATATAAACAAGATAAATAAGTTAATTATATATATTTTTTATTTTCATTGCAAATATATATTTTAAAGTTAAAAAATTAAATATTAGTTTTTTGTACGTTTTGTCCGGTGCGACTATTGCGATCATCGTAGAGCAATAGCAGTGCGACGATAATAGGCATGATGACGACATCTGAAAACTACTTATAGACCTAGAGCCAAGAGGGTTTTTGCATGTATCATGGGCCCCACGCCAAGGCTTTGAGGGCTGATAAACATCGTTATTTTCCTCTTTTAATTCTTGGTATGGCATCCCTAAAGGAGGGGTGAATTTTTAAACGTGTACGTAATATCCATGCCTCTGGATCATAGGCCCCACTTTGATTTTTGATTTATGTCATCAAGAAGGTCGCCAAAGTTCGCGAACCCAATATGCCATACCAATATGTCGTCACTTAAGGTCCGCCATACTGACAGAAAGGTGTAATTTTTTCACTGTAGACATGGATCATGGGCCTCACGCTGTTGTTTTGTGATCTTTGTTAACAATGAACTGTAGAACAAAGAATTCAAAATACCATACCTCTGGGGCGTCGCCAAGTGACCGCCATAATGGGGTGTTCATTGCTAAAATGACATGTTTGCCCCATTATGGCGGTCACTTGGCGACGCCCCAGAGGTATGGCATTTTGAATTCTTTGTTCTACAGTTCATTGTTAACAAAGATCACGAAACAACAGCGTGGGGCCCATGGTCCATGTCTACAGTGGAAAAATTACACATTTCGGTCAGTGTGGCGGATTTTAAGTGACGCCATATTGGTATGGCATATTGGGTTCGCGGAGTTTGGCGACCTTCTTGACGACATAAATCAATAATCAAAGTGGGGCCTATGATCCAAGGGCATGAATATTACTTACACGTTTGAAAATTCACCCCCCCTAAAAGCTACACTTTAGGGATGCCATACCGGGAAGTCAAAGTGGAGAATAACGTTGTCTATCAGCCCCCAAAGCCTCGGCGTGGGGCCTAGGATACATGCAAAAACCCTCTCGGCTCCAGGTCTATTATATTTTGTATTTATCATATGAAATGGGAGTTATAGATTATAAAAACAAAATGTTTTTATTTTTAAAATATAATAAACCAAACCGGGAAATCAATAAAAAAATATTGTCTTATGTAACGCAAAAACTATCCTATGCTAGCAGGATCACCTAAGGGAATTGTTAAAGTAATAGCATAGTAAAAATCGGATATCCTATGAGCAAAAAGACCTATAAAAATTTATGTTCGTATTGGCAAATAAACACAGGAATATTATGTGCAGATGCAGTTACAAATCCATCTTACTTGTCTAAAAAAGAGCTACTGTTTAGCGGATTGTAATTTTATGGAAATACTTAGTATTACTATTACGTATTTTAAGGTGCATTTCCACCGGAATCGGCAAAGCCGATCGGGGCCGATCGCCAAAGCCGATCTGCAAACCTATCGCCATATCACCCTCTTTAGTGTTTCTACCAAATTGACATTATTTAGCCATTCGACATCAAAATGTTCGATGACGACGACGCGATTTTTTTCTCAATCTCGGTCTTTTCTGCATTCAACTCCTGAGCAATTTCCATGAAGGCGTCATGTCTCTTATTTTTATCTTTGTAAAATGGGTTTTCGGAATCCCACAGTACATTTCGAGAACGATAGAGCTCTATCAAGGCCAAAACTTGTTCGTTACTCCAGTTCATTATTCGAAAATTACCTATTTTCGCAGCGCAGTACATACATCCGTGACTTCCGCCAGAGAACTGGAAAATAATAATTTGACAGCGCACCAAAATCTCTGTGCCGATCGGCTTGGCGTTTGCACCACTTCGATTCGGCTCGGCTTCCTTTGATCCGGACCGACTTTTAGTGGTTCGCCGTTCGGCAAGCCGATCGCCTTTTTATGACGATCGGCAACACGTTTCCACAGATTCGGCTTTGCGGATCGGCACTGCCGATCGGCTATGCCGATTTCGGTGGAAACGCGCCTTTATGTAACAAACTATGTAACCGACTTGTTAAAAATTTTAGTGTCATTCTGTAAAAATAGTGTTTATCTGTTAATATGCCAAAGTGCTTTGTTACTAGTAGGTAAAAAATAAAACACAATTACGGTTACTTTTATTTTTTTAAATATAATTACTGAATTTTGCAATGGCAGGTTATAATAATAACCCTTTTAAATTTATTGTTTATAAAAAATACAAAATAATGAAATTTCATTGGTTCTTGTTCGCTGATACGTGAGGTCACAAGCAACGCCATGTTACAAGTCAGTGTTTTGGCGATCATTGAAAATTAAAATTCAAATCATATTGTTTTTTACCAAACCTTTATTTTTTGCAAATAACCCAGTAAATTAGTCCAGGGCATTTAGATTAAAATCAACCAAAATAAAGAAATTTTTAAGGCCAGCAGATATCGAGATGCGGTTTTCTGCATTATGTTCAGAAAGCTCCCAGGAAAAAAGTCTATATGGTGTGGTTATGCCATTTTTTAAAAAATGCGTTCTGGTGCAATAAATGCATTTTGCAATTGCATAATTACTTGCAATATTATAAGAACGAATGGAAACTCGGAAAAATCCCTTAAAAATCGTTCCTGGTGCGTTTTCGGGGATGTCGAATTTAATTCTGGCATTAGAATTACCCGGGGGTGCTCGGGGGTGGCTCTGCCGGTAAAGTTAGGTAGGTACGTTTAAAGTAAGTGGGTATAACACCCTTCCACGGCGACCGATCGCTCTTGTGCGGGGAAAGTTAATAAAGAAAGTCAAACATCACAAATTATGAAAATAATACTTTATTTAAATAATAAATCGTACTTTTTATTAATATTAAATTATCCATCATAAAGTTCAATTTTTAACTTAAATACTAAACATCTTCTTCAAACTCTTTTTCTTCCCCTTCTTCATCTACTTTATCGTCACTATTCTCGACCTGCTTGAAAGTGCCTTTTTGGTTTAAGCAATTGCCATCGCAATGCTTGCATGCAAGTAAGCGCTCCAACCCACTTCGTCGGCACCCGCACCTTGTGCCACAGTCGGTTTCATAGGAACAAGAGATACTGCTCTAAATTTCCTCGGAACCGGCTTCCTGGGCCATGGTGACAGGACAGCTCTCCATCCTTTAATTCCCACCCCAATTCCAACGAATTTAAGGTCTCGTCCTGACCTTGTGAACTATACCAAGTGTGTACTTGAAAATAGACACGCTTGATATGCTCGGTCAACGCATTGACAGTCCTTATAATATTGTATGTAATTATGCAATTTCAAAATGCATTTATTGCACCAGAATGCATTTTTCGAAAAAAAGGCATAACCACACCATATAGACTTCTTTTCTGGGAGCTTTCTGAACACAATAAAAAACCGCATCTCGATGTATGCTGGCCTTAAAAATTTCCGATTTATTTCCTAACTTTTCTGGACTAAATTTAGGGGAAAAAATTGCGAAAATCTGAAACTTAGCACAGTTGTTTAGTGGAGTACCCTGTACAAAATACCAAAAGTCCCTGTGGGTGAGGGCTGTGTGAGGGATGGGAAAGCAATTTGAAGGCCTCTTTTTTTAGTTTTTTCTAAATATCTCAAGAAATATTGAGTTTAGGGTAAAATTATTTGTATACAAAATTAAAGCAAAGTAAATTCTCTACAAAAATAATCTTATTAATTTTTTTGTAGTTTAAATGGTTTGGAAGATAGGATTGGGCCAAAGAAAAGGAAATTTTTTAAAATAAGAAAATTATTGATTTAATAGTACACAATTGACACATAAACAAACTCAAACTAAACGCAAAAAGGAAACTGAACCGGGAGTTGCGAGAGGGTAAAGTGAGTGGCGACAGGTGCAACAATAGGGGGGAGTAAGAGCATATGAGAAACAAAGCGGGCTTGCTTACTGGGCGGGGTATCTAATATGAGGGACTGTTCTATGGTCTTTTTGTCTTGTTTATTATTATATAATTACGCAGAAACCATCTAAAATTAAATTATAATATGAGTACGTGGTTGGCAAATGTACATATATGTGTACCTAATGATTATTCAAAATACAGTTTGGAAAATTATGCTTATTTTCCCCCCATTCTACCTTCAAAACCGTTTAAAGTACAAAAACAAAATAACTAGGACTATTTTGTAGAGAATTTAGTCTACTTTAATTTTGTATACCACCAATTTTACCCTCAATCAAGGTCAAATTAGGCTAGAACTCACTTTGTATTACTACTTAAATACTTTCAAACATCATAAAACAGAGTTTCAAAATAAGTTATCATGCCCTTTGTTAGCTGTAATCGCCAGCCGAAGCGTTTTGCTTACAGCGAGTATTCTATCGCAAAACCTAAAAAATACTAATGTTAAAATACCCTTTACTGGAAGAAATTGACAATGAAGACATATTAAAATAATAAATTTACCAAGGCTTCTTAAACAACCCATCTTCAAAACAAAAATTAATAAGTGAAACTTTAAAGTTTTGATTGGAAATCATTTATTTGTGTGCTGACGGATATGACATAGCAGTTCAACATTGGGGATTTGAGAATTGTTTGAGGTGGGAAATTCAAATTCGTCCATGCTTTTATTGTTGCTAGTAAAAAGCGCCAGCTACGGCATACGTCACTTGTTTTAAATGGCATAACTTTTTTTAGGCTTAGCATATTAACCCAGTTATTAAAAAATAAGTATAATTCTTTCTGCATTAAAAATGTATATATTATTTAAGTCTCTGGGAGCAACCATCTTCGAGATCAATGCACTTGAAATTTCCAATAACAAAGATTTTAACTAATAATTGTAAATTCATACTAGTAGTATTTATGACTTCTGGTTTTGGTTTAAAAACAACGATGTTGCGAATTCGTGTGCCATCTGTCAAAGTTGTTAATTTTACACGTACAGTATAACAATTATGCCTTGACATAATTTATTTTCAAATTTTTGGTTCATTCCGTACAAAAACAGATGTGTTGGACGGCTGTCTAAAAATCATAACCAAACAGGAAAAAGAGATTTTAGTTTTTGTGGCAGAAAATCCAGAAGTAAATTCCAAAAAAATAAAGGCATCAGTTATTAGAATATTCCACAAAAAGGGTCTCTATCCACATCATTTTACACCCGAACAGTGTTAACGGCCACCTCATCTTCCAGCCAGATTACAATTTTGTTATTTCTCTAGAAATTTGCAGCATACAAATTCAAGGTTTTTAAATCGTGTGCTATTTACAGATGGGGCCACATTTACTCGACGGAGTAAATATAATTATCAAAAAAAACAATCCTTTGGTTTTTTTTTGATAAAATTTATATCTAGAACTTTTTTAAGCAATCTGCATATTTTTTTACACGCTTGAATTAGTTCTGGTTAGTCACTTTAAAAAAATTAGCCCAAAACCTTCCTTGCATGACCTATATGTAACATATGTTACTCATCTAAAAAATACCTATTCTTAATTATTAATTTACAAATATTGTTTAATGTTGTGATAAATGCGATATAATATGCACATATTGCATGGATTATTTTAATATTGCCGGCCTCTGGAATTTAATTATTATTCTACAAATTACGTTTCAGAAAATAACATTAAAATTTTATTATTCAATTTATTTATATATACAATATTTTGCATTATCCATTTGTTAAAATATTTTATTAATATTACTCTTGTAATAGCTTAATGCATGACATTATAAATCGATTTTATAAATGTATTTTAATATGACAGAAATTAATTATTTATATAAATATGTCCAAAATTAATTTAATAATTTAGATATTATCTAGTTTCATTTAGTAAATATTTGTATTTAAATCTATAAATAGTTATTATAGAAAAACATTGTGTACTTAAAACAAATCTGTAGGACGATGGTAACTTTAGGGTTATTTTATATTAAAATTCCTTTAGTTTTTCTAAAAACTTATCCATACATGTAAACGGGGTGTCTGGAAAAATGTGGGAAATCTTCCGGATATAAAAAAAAACACCTAAAAGATACTACAAGTTCATATTAACTTTTTTCGTATACCTTTTCCCTTCAGACATTTTGACGAGGTTATGTTTTATGATTATTACATGTCTGACAAAAAAACTGGATGATACATTAGAACCAATTATAACACTACTTTTTATTGTCCCACAAAAATAGTGACTCTTAGAGACAGTCCGACAAAAATACCATTAAAAAAATGTAAATAATAACGTACGGTATAAACCTAAAATTTTTATATGTATGCTGCAAGATGTTAATTATCACAACTAACCACAACTAACCAACACAAGAATAATATGTGCAGATGTAGTTACAAATCAATCTTACAGGACTAAAAAAGGCTACTGTTATACAGCGGATTGTTATTTTAGCACATATAAAAATGTGGAAACACTTACGGCCGAGTGATGATCGCGTTGTTAAATTTAGCAATGGACTTAGCAGTTTAGAATGTTTAACAAAACGTCATTGTCAGTGTTATTCAATGATTTTAGTAAGCAACTTATCAAAATCTGACATTTTGTTAAACATTCTAAACCGTTGTTAACTTTAACAATTGCTAAGTCCATTGCTAAATTTTGGACCTATATGTAATATATGTTACTAATCTGAAAAAAAACTATTCTTTATTTATTAATTTACAAATATTGTTTAACGTTGTGATAATTGCGGTATAATATGCACATATTGCATGGATTATTTTAATATTGCCGGCCCTTGGAATTTAATTATTATTCTACAAATTACGTTTCAGAAAATAACATTAAAATTTTATTATTCAATTTATTTATATATACAATATTTTGCAATAATCCATTTGTTTTGTAATAGCTTAATGCATGACATTATAAATCGATTTTATAAATGTATTTTAATATGACAGAAATTAATTATTTAAATAAATAGGTCCAAAATTAATTTAATAATTTAGATATTATCTAGTTTCATTTAGTAAATATTTGTATTTAAATCTATAAATAGTTATTACAGAAAAACATTGTGTACTTAAAACAAATCTGTAGGACGATGGTAACTTTAGGGTTATTTTATATTAAAAATTCCTTTAGTTTTTCTAAAAACTTGTCCATACATGTAAACGGGGTGTCTGGAAAAATGTGGGAAATCTTCCGGGTATAAAAAAACACCTAAAAGATACTCAAGTTCATATTAACTTTTTTCGTATACCTTTTCCCTTCAGACATTTTGACGAGGTTATGTTTTATGATTATTACATGTCTGACAAAAAAACTGGATGATGCATTAGAACCAATTATAACACTACTTTTTATTGTCCCACAAAAATAGTGACTCTTAGAGACAATCCGACAAAAATACCATAAAAAAGTAAATAATAACGTACGGTATAAACCTAAAATTTTTATATGTATGCTGCAAGATGTTAATTATCACAACTAACCAACACAAGAATAATATGTGCAGATGTAGTTACAAATCAATCTTACAGGACTAAAAAAGGCTACTGTTATACAGCGGATTGTAATTTTAGCACATATAAAAATGTGGAAACACTTACGGCCGAGTGATGATCGCGTTGTTAAATTTAGCAATGGACTTAGCAGTTTAGAATGTTTAACAAAACGTCATTGTCAGTGTTATTCAATGATTTTAGTAAGCAACTTATCAAAATCTGACATTTTGTTAAACATTCTAAACCGTTGTTAACTTTTAACAATTGCTAAGTCCATTGCTAAATTTGCGTGACCTATATGTAACATATGTTACTAATCTGAAAAATAACTATTCTTTATTTATTAATTTACAAATATTGTTTAACGTTGTGATAATTGCGGTATAATATGCACATATTGCATGGATTATTTTAATATTGCCGGCCCTTGGAATTTAATTATTATTCTACAAATTACGTTTCAGAAAATAACATTAAAATTTTATTATTCAATTTATTTATATATACAATATTTTGCAATAATCCATTTGTTTTGTAATAGCTTAATGCATGACATTATAAATCGATTTTATAAATGTATTTTAATATGACAGAAATTAATTATTTATATAAATAGGTCCAAAATTAATTTAATAATTTAGATATTATCTAGTTTCATCTAGTAAATATTTATATTTAAATCTATAAATAGTTATTATAGAAAAACATTGTGTACTTAAAACAAATCTGTAGGATGATGGTAACTTTAGGGTTATTTTATATTAAAATTCCTTTAGTTTTTCTAAAAACTTGTCCATACATGTAAACAGGGTGTCTGGGAAAATGTGGGAAATCTTCCGGATATAAAAAAAAACACGTAAAAGATACTACAAGTTCATATTAACTTTTTTCGTATACCTTTTACCTTCAGAAATTTTGACGAGGTTATGTTTTGTGATCATTACATGTCTGACAAAAAAACTGGATGATGCATTAGAACCAATTATAACACTACTTTTTATTGACCGACAAAAATAGTGACTCTTAAAGACAGTCCGTCAAAAATACCATAGAAAAATGTAAGTAATAACATACGGTATAAACCTATAATTTTTATATGTATGCTGCAAGATGTTAATTATCACAACTAACCAACACAAGAATAATATGTGCAGATGTAGTTACAAATCAATCTTACAGGACTAAAAAAGGCTACTGTTATACAGCGGATTGTAATTTTAGCACATATAAAAATGTGGAAACACTTACGGCCGAGTGATGATCGCGTTGTTAAATTTAGCAATGGACTTAGCAGTTTAGAATGTTTAACAAAACGTCATTGTCAGTGTTATTCAATGATTTTAGTAAGCAACTTATCAAAATCTGACATTTTGTTAAACATTCTAAACCGTTGTTAACTTTTAACAATTGCTAAGTCCATTGCTAAATTTGGTGACCTATATGTTAACATATGTTACTAATCTGAAAAATAACTATTCTTTATTTATTAATTTACAAATATTGTTTAACGTTGTGATAATTGCGGTATAATATGCACATATTGCATGGATTATTTTAATATTGCCGGCCCTTGGAATTTAATTATTATTCTACAAATTACGTTTCAGAAAATAACATTAAAATTTTATTATTCAATTTATTTATATATACAATATTTTGCAATAATCCATTTGTTTTGTAATAGCTTAATGCATGACATTATAAATCGATTTTATAAATGTATTTTAATATGACAGAAATTAATTATTTATATAAATAGGTCCAAAATTAATTTAATAATTTAGATATTATCTAGTTTCATCTAGTAAATATTTATATTTAAATCTATAAATAGTTATTATAGAAAAACATTGTGTACTTAAAACAAATCTGTAGGATGATGGTAACTTTAGGGTTATTTTATATTAAAATTCCTTTAGTTTTTCTAAAAACTTGTCCATACATGTAAACAGGGTGTCTGGGAAAATGTGGGAAATCTTCCGGATATAAAAAAAAACACGTAAAAGATACTACAAGTTCATATTAACTTTTTTCGTATACCTTTTACCTTCAGAAATTTTGACGAGGTTATGTTTTGTGATCATTACATGTCTGACAAAAAAACTGGATGATGCATTAGAACCAATTATAACACTACTTTTTATTGACCGACAAAAATAGTGACTCTTAAAGACAGTCCGTCAAAAATACCATAGAAAAATGTAAGTAATAACATACGGTATAAACCTATAATTTTTATATGCATGCTGCAAGATGTTAATTACCACAACTAACCACAACTAACCAAGACAAGAATAATATGTGCAGATGTAGTTACAAATCCATCTAACAGGACTAAAAAAGGCTACTGTTATACAGCGGATTGTAATTTCAGCACATATAAAAATGTGGAAACACTTACGGCCGAGTAATGATCGCGTTGTTAAATTTAGCAATGGACTTAGCAATTGTTAAAACTTAACAACGGTTTAGAATGTTTAATAAAACGTCATTGTCAGTGTTATTCAATGATTTTAGTAGGCAACTTGTCAAAATCTGACATTTTGTTAAACATTCTAAACCGTTGTTAACTTTTAACAATTGCTAAGTCCATTGCTAAATTTAACAACGCGATCATCATTCTGCCGTTAGTGTTACTGTTACATACTTATTTTATGGTGGAAACTATGTAATCGAATTTCTAATAAAAGTTCTAGTGTCCTTGTGTTAAAATAATGTGTATCTGTTAATATGCCAAAGTGCTCTCTGACTTGTTGGTAAAAAAATAAAGTGTATTTACAGTAAGTTTTATTAATTTTTTTATTTATTAATTGAATTTTACAAGTTTAATAAACCACAGGCAATTTTAATAACTACTTATACACTTTGGAATTTATTATTTAAAAAAATGCAAAATAATGAAATTTGATGTTTAGAGATCGAACGCTGTTAGAATAACACCGATACGTCACGGTTTTATACGGGTTTGCCATATGAGACCGTGACGTATCGGTGTTGTTCTTACAGCGTTCGATCTCTACTGATGTTGATGCGTTACGTCACGAGGGACAACTATTAAAGATACATAAGAACGAAACACAGTTAACGCAACACAGCGTCCATCACACTAGGACGCACTATGCCAGATGTCCAGGTTATTTACAATCGCGGTTCTACTTATTTTTAAGTAAAAAAAAAAAATCAAAAAAATAAATATTTCGTAAATTGATTTTTTTTTATTTTGTAAAATTTAACATTAGATTATTGAAGAAAAATATAAATTTACATAAAATTAAATATTTCCAATAGTTTTATATACAGAATGGGCCAATGTCTTGTTTAAAATATTATCAATTCAAGGTTAGCAGTTATTTTTGCTATGGAATTTGATGCTTTTTTAAAAAATTATAAATAATGCATCTCTAAATGATTTATGTCAACGGATCATTGATGAATGTCGGAACATTACACCTGACATTTTTAAGAACGTCCGAAACCGTTTTGAACAAAACCTGTATAACTGCATGAAAGCAGGAGGCCAACATTTTGAACACTTGTAAAATTAGAGAGGATCCCATGATCTTTAAAGTGAGGTGTCAGTCGACCCTCTTTCTCATTAAAGAATTTAGGAGTAAATCCTACCCTCCCTAGAAGGTTGAAGTGACAGGGTTAAAAATAAGCGCAAAATGTGTTCCCCTCGAAATAAAAATCGACGAATCCGAGCGATTTTTTCCTACTAACCATAGATGTGAGAAATCGGTCTTGTTTCGTTTTTATTGGCCCCAATGTATTTTAAGATCTTAAAAGTTGACAATCCTTTAGATTTCTTGATAAATTTTAAACCTAGAATTTTTTTTGCCATCTTCATAACTTTTTTTAGACGCTTAAGTTACTTCTGGTTAGTCACTTTAAAAAAATAGCCTAAAACGTTTCTTGCGGGACTTATATGTAACATAATATGTTACTAATCTGATAAATAGCTATTTTTTATTAATTAATTTACAAATAGTGTTTAATGTTGTGATAAATGCGGTATAATATGCACATTGCATGGATTATTTTAATATTGCCGGCCTTTGGAATTTAATTATTATTCTGCAAATTACGTTTCAGAAAATAACATTAAAATTTTATTATTTAATTTATTTATATATACAATATTTTGCAATAATCCATTTGTTAAAATATTTTATTAATATTATGCTTGTAATAGCTTAATGCATGATATATAAATCGATTCTATAAATGTATTTTAATATGACAAAAATTAATTATTTATATAAATAGGTCCAAAATTAATTTAATAATTTAGATATTATCTAGTTTAATTTGGTAAATATTTGTATTTAAATCTATAAATAGTTATTATAAAGAAACATTGTGTACTTAAAACAAAAATGTTCAC
The DNA here is from genome assembly GCA_019359885.1 of Listronotus oregonensis. NCBI lineage: Eukaryota > Metazoa > Arthropoda > Insecta > Coleoptera > Curculionidae > Listronotus > Listronotus oregonensis. Next base: position 80,952 of record JAHBCN010002024.1, read on the forward strand.
ATGTTTCACTTCTGTAGGATGTTGGTAGCTTTAGGGTTATTTTCTTTAGTTTTTCCTAAAATAAATATACCTAGCTTTCAATAAAAAATGTATTTATGATTTTTGATGTTTATTATATTATACGATGTGGGGTATTATACTCTGTTTCGTTGCAAGCGATAGTAATGTAATAATATATTTAAAATTATGCTAATAGGCTTCTTGTATTAGTACGGGTATAAATATTTTAATATAATCGAATACGTTTTTATCAATACGCTTTTTGCTTAGTGTTAAATGGCTAAGGTGTGCACGTTTTGTTGAAGAAGCCATTTTGGTAACCGTAATACTATAACAAAATAACAATAATTAAAACTATGCAATTGCACATTTAGAAAAATACAGGCAACTAGTTTTAAATAAAACCTGATTACTTTGCCAAATGAGGACTATCGCAGGTAGACAGTAATTAAACCCAATTGGTCTGCCAAATAATGGCCGTCGGTACGTCATTAGGAAGGCAGATTGAATTGGGCCTAACAACTTCCTGGAGTATATATTTTATTTAAATATTTATTTTAGTTATGGAATAATCAAATTTAAAATGTGTTTACATTATTTTGTGTTGTTCTCAACAAATATAAACACAGGTCATCAAACCGTGCAATCGTATACAAAAAATAAGTAAAGTAAATAATAAAAATATTAGGAAAGAAAATCGGTATAATTTCAGTTCACAAAGTAGAGGAAATCGAAATATTTTTAATAATTATTAATTTTCTTTGCAATTAATTTAGGATAAATAGATTTTTCAAATACATAAAAAGATACATAAACCAGCGCGCCCATGGGTTACGATTCTTAAACCATTTCATTAAATTTTATTACTATTGCTTGCAACGAAACGGAGTATGGGTGTGCAACAACTTAGTAACTTTTTTTTGTAATTTGTCTGCAAATTTTACTCTAGAACTGTTGATCAGAACTACACTTTCATAAGAATTTGACACAAAAAATGTATGTGTTAAATGAGACTTTTTTATATGGACGTTATTATAAGTAAAACATTAATTATAGCATTAAAAAGGTGATTTGTGAAATTTTAGAGTTTTGGTAAATATCCTTGCAACGAACCTTAAGTTGGCGGTTAGCTAAAAAAAATATAAATTTGGTTTAATTTTACAAATACGCGTTAATTTAAATTAAGGTATTTAAAAGTGAGCTGGTGGTGGCTACTTTAAAAAAATATTACATCGAAATAATAAAAATATGCATCATCTAAGAATATTGTTTTAAATTAAAAAAAAGAACAGGCCATAAGCATAACTGATTCTAAACATCTTTTCTATTCAACATTTTGTTATATTTTTTAAAATAAGGGCACTTTACTTTTAGGCAGTTTTAATTTTTTTGTATAGGCTCTTAATAAACAAGCGCCCTGTACATCCAACGAAGACATATTTGCGGTTTTCCTCCTATTACAAAAAAAAAGGTAAAATAGTCATCTTACCTCTTTTTTCCATAGAATCTGAATAAATAAATAAAAAATTAATTGCAAGCAAAAGAGAAATGACATAAAACCAACATTTTCTCGTCTAGCCTATTAATTTAATATAGTCGTCTTTATGTGGAATCTTGCTAATTTCAGCTAAGAGAGGCCAATTTGTGCCCAGGCATGGGGTACCGTTCAAAAGCAGGGCGGGACGGTCGCAAACAATTTCTTCCACGGTCTTATTTTCTTGTTCACAGCCCTTGCATTTTTCTGTGTCAATTAAACTCATTTTAAATAGCTGTTCTTGTAGTCCTCAGTAGCCAGTTAGAACGCCCGTTAATACTTGGAGGTTCCTTCTGGACATCGTAAGGCATCTCTTCGCTATTTTCTTGTTTGGATAGCTTAGCAGTATTTTTGCAAGGTTGCAGTTCGTAATTTCATTCCGATTTTTTTTTTAACAAACGATGTTGCTGTTGTCGGTCCAATGGTGGTGGCGAGACCGACAAGCTTTCGTCCCACATCCGCCCTGGCTAGCAAGTAAGCGGCATAATTAGCTTTAAAAATGTCATGGCCCTTGATCCAGGTTAAGTTAACCACATTATTTTGAGAAATATTAGTCAAGGCATGGTAACATTTTAGTACAAGTCCTGAAGTACTGCGTGGTCACTTCAGGAGTAGTAATGCTTGTCTAGTGTCTGTATACAGATAGTATTGTTGGTAATGTTGCGACTTTGTGAGGTGCTATGGTTATGGCTGTCAGTTCAAATTAAAGCACGCTAGGTTCAGCACTTATTGTCCAGCTGATTTTTAGGTTTAAAGTAGGTAAGTATATGCCACAGCCTGTATTCCCCTTGGCCTTTGAGCCGTCAGTATAAAAATTAATAGTTCTTTTAGACTTGCCTTTTTTTAATATTGTTCCTTTTGTGTTGATTGTGTAGGGTTTGTTGAAAATAAATCTAGCTGCAATTAAGTCCGCTTTTGTCTGTAGAATTGGAAGTTCTTTTGTAACATTCTTTCACAGGCTTCGTCCAGTTGAGTCAGTACCTACATTAGTATCTAGACCGACCATGCGAAGGCGGGGTGATAATACTCAAAATGCCAATCATCAAATGTTTCATGTTTTTTCCTTTACAACCTTTTCTACTAGAAGGGTAATCATTAACCATTTTGCTCTTTTTTCCAAACAGTGTATTTTACTACGTGTTATATTGGTATTAAAATTAATATAGTTTATTTAGTTTATCAACCGTTTTTTTTTAATTTACCAACCGTCTCATCTTTTTAATCCAAATTTAATTTGCCTTCATTTGCATTTCATCTACTTGCTTTAAATACTGTTTTGAGCAAAGCAAAACTTCTGAAACTATATTTATGTATATTGTTTTATATCCGTATGTATTGTACACAAGTTAATAGAGAACTAAAATTCCGCGTAGTCATATAAATAACACTCAAAACAATTAACGAAAACATATCACAAAAGTTGTTGCTTATTCCAAGGAGACCAGCAGCCGGGTTTATAAATTATTATTCCTATGGTGCATCGCATAGTAATGCGGCTTAAAGTTTATACGTTTGTTACAAAACTATGTACACTTATTTTACTGATTTTATTATACAATTATAAGTATGTTAATGTAAAATGCAGATAAACAACGTAACTATTAATTTAAAAATGGGATGCTTTATTTAACAATATATTAAAATGACATACAGAGCTAAACTACTGAGTACAAAAGCTACTTAAAGTAAAATACTTAGTACATTTGGTAATTTAGGCATTGCACACTGCAGTGGTCCGAATTTTATCAAAAGCGGAAATAATTAATTTTTTTATTTTATTTATATCACAGTAACACAAGTAGCTTGAAAAAATATTTAAAAAACTAGTCATGTGGGTAAATTTTTACAGGGTGATTTCCTAAAAAAGTCCAAATTGACCTTTTTTATTTCTGTTTAGATCTATTAATTTTAAAAATCAACTACCATTAAAAACCATATATGAAACTTTATTTTGCATTTACTTTTATCTCATGCAGTTATACTCTAAATAATGATACTATAAAATAATATCGATATTTAAAAAAATCGATATTATTTATTGTCGCTATCTGTATTCTCTAAAGATGTAAAGAGGTTATCCAAGTCTGTGTCACTTTCCACAGAATAGAAAACAGTTTCATTTGGCTGGATATCAAGTTTACGTAATAAATGAATCAGGAAGTAGGATGGGAAAATTTTTTGGGGAGCTTTCTAGGTAAAGATATTAGTGGATCCGATAAAATGAGAAATGTATACTTCATACTCCTGTGTTAAATTTTTAGCCCTTTTTCTCTTAGCTCTATCACCGATTTCGGAAAATAGTTTTTTATGGAAGCCTACAGTTATTCCGTATAAAGTGCTTGGTATGTCTTCATCTTTTTGATGTTCTGGAAGCTGCTCGTTTATTTCGATCTTAAAATCAATAGGTGCATTAAGTCATTGCTTATTTTTACTTAAAAACCGTCTTTATACTCTCAATCATTGTTCATATTTAGCCAAAATTGCACTACATACTCGACTGCAATCTTTTTTAAGCCGTTTTTACCAAAGTGTTATATTAAATACGTAATTAAGTGTTTAATTTAAGAAGATCACCCCTCACCAGATATTTTATAAAGGATATCAAAAACATATCTTCCGATCAACATGGTCATATTTATTACACAGATCTACAAAAAAATATTTGGTGTCGCTAATTTTATGTTATAATTTGGTTAAGTAATCCGTAAGAGGTCGTGGGAAGCTGTCAAAATCTTGAAGCTACGTTCAGGTTTGTATCGATTGATCATAACCTTAAAAATGTATTTTATCCTACTTATTATCATTAAAATAATTTAATTTTCTTTATTAAATAATAATATCGATATGTCGTCCTCAAGAAGGTGTTGTGTAAATAATCCAAATACATATTGTTACATTTGTGGTGAATATGTAGTTAAAAAGTTTAGAAAACCTATAACAGATTCAGTGAAGAAGACATACGTTAATTACTTTAATATAGAGATGAAGGCTCTAGACAAACCGTGGGTTCCAAATATTGTGTGCAAGTTGTGTAATGAACATTTAAGACAGTGGGCAAACGGTAAACGTAATCATCATAAAGTATAGTGTGCCGATGATTTGGACAGAACCTAAAAATCACATTGATGACTGTTATTTTTGTGTTGTAGAATTACATGGAACAAACAAAAGAAAAATGACATATCCTGATTTACCGTCTGCTAAAAGACCTCGACTGTTTTCAGGTGACATACGATCTCTTATGAGTCAAGATCTTTCAGATCTATCAGATTTGTCGGATACAGAGATGGTGGAAGTTTTTTCTGATGAACGTGACAGTGATTTTGAAGTGTCAACAGCGCCTTCACTTTTTTCTCAAGATGCTTTAAGTGATTTGATTAGAGACCTTGACCTTTCAAAAGAGAGATCTGAGCTATTAGCATCTAGACTCAAAGAAAGAAATTTGTTATCTCAAGGTACTAAAATAACATTTTGTCATGATCGCGAAAAAGAATTTCTCCCATTTTTTAGCTCAGAAAATGATCTAGTTTCATGTAATGACATTGATGGCCTTCTAATGAAACTGGGGCTCTCAAGGTACAAAGCTGAAGAATGGATATTGTTTATGCAAAGTTTAAAGTGTGTTTTACTCGATATTGGTAATAAATATGCAGCTGTGCCTATTGCTCATTTAACGAAATTAAAAGAGGAGTATCAAAACGTGGATCTAGTTTTAAAAAAACTGAAGTACTCGGAGTACCAATGGCCTATATGTGTTGATTTAAAAATGGTCAACTTTCTATTAGAAATTTCCATGCTTTATATGTTTATGAAACAGCAGGGCAAAAAAAGATCACTGGATCAAGAAAGATTGGCCTTTGAGAAATAAGATGACGGTGGGCACACAAAATATTATAAACCCGCGTTTAGTTTCTAGAGATAAGATCATTTTGCCTCCATTGCACATCAAATTGGGACTTATGAACCAATTTGTTAAGGCGTTAGATAAAACTGGTCCATATCTTCTATATCTTTTAAGAATTTTTTCCGGCTTAAGTAATATAAACATAAAAGCTGGTATTTTTGATGGTCCACAGATAAGACTTTTAATAAAAGACAACAATTTCATTCATTCAATGAATAATTTAGAAGCAGAGGCTTGGAAATTTTAAATTTAGATCAGTGGGTCATTTTTCTAAATACGCATACAATATACAAAATATTTTACCTTAAAAATAACTTTTACAAAATTTGAGTTATTTTCGCTTTTTTATTTTTGGGGACCAGTGTACATTGTATGGGGTGTCCCAAATTTGATTCTCATCATTTTTCTAAAATAACACAATTTTACTATTTTTTATACTCATTCCGAAACGGGCGCGCGGAATTAGCAACAAATTAAAACTATAAATATTTAAGCTAGAGATCCAAAAGTTAAGAGTTTTTTTATTGAAAATATCCTTTTCTTTAAGGATCTTTTTTGCAGTTCCCCCGATCTTGTATATTTTTCGAATTATCATTAATTAACAAAATGGCTTTTTTAATTTTTTTGTTAATAACAATTGCCATTTTTATTTGCGGAGAAAAATAGACATAACACATTTCTCAGAACTGCAATCCGCGTCGAATGAGCCATAACTCATATTTTTCGTACCCTTCTAAGTATTTTTCGCAGAAAACTTTAAAGTCTAAATTCGGGTAATAAAGTCTAAATTTGAAGTTTAAATACTAAATTCAGAGGTCAAAATCTGAATTAGGAAAAAATTCTAGGCTTTCGCAAATTATATATTAAAGGTGTTTTGGCATTTTAGCTGTTTACTGTTACTTCTCTCTACTTTTCGGTATAGGTCGTAAATTTCTCATATAAATGTAATTCTGTTGCTATTAAAAATACATAAGAACTTATTTATAATACTATAAAATAATGAGAACATGTCAATGTTATGTCCTTTATAATAGCTATTTATGATATATGTATGTGTTATTATACATCTAAGTCACGCGAGAAAAGTTCAGCCCTCGAGGCTGAGAGGGCTACTTTTCTCGAGTGACTTATATGTAATAACACACGTGTTCAATACAATATTTTATTCAAAACTGTCATATATATAATATATATAATATAAAGTTAAAGTAAGATACATTTAAAAAAATCCTTGAAATAAAAATATTTCCCTGTAGTATATTTCTAATTTGTCAGATTATGTGACATAGTAAATAACAGGTGGATTTTTCTTGCAACAATGCAATTTTTCAAAGTTGGTTGCGGTTGCGGTTTTGTAACTAAAGTGATTGTTTATTAAAAAAAAGATTCTTTGTCAAGAACTGAAAAAGTCCTGGAATGAAAAACTCTCTAGTTCATAAAGGAATTTGGGAAGAAGCTAATAGAGCAATAACCAACCTGGTCCCAGAGAAATCAAGACAGTTTTACAATAAGAAATTCCATGAATTGGAAGTGTGGATGAAAAATAAAGGCATTTAATTGGTAAACAAGGAAGTTTTACTGGCACATTTTTTATATTTAAGTGAGAAACTTGCCCCTTCGTCATTATGGACGAAATATTCCATGGTAAAAACAACCCTTAAGGTATATAAAAACATCGATATCTCCAGATATGGAAAAATTGTAGCGTTCCGTAAATCAAAATCCAGAAATTATACGTCTACGAAGTCCAAAGTTTTAGGAAGAGCTGAAATCGAGCAATTTTTGCTAAAAGCTCCTAATAAATATTATCTCTTTGTCTTTTTACGCTTTAATCTTTTTATGGTCCTGGAACATTTTCATATTTTTTTACGTTTCTTGTAATCAAGGTTTTCTGTATAATATATAATTATATAATTTTTCGATTTCAGTTGGTCTTGATACTAGACGTTTCTAGTGCCTATCAGTGCGACGAATTGACAAAGTGCTGATAGAAAACATCGGGGACAAAGGCCAATACCTTGTTATTCATATCCCTGAAACAAAAACCAACAAATAATCAAGATGCTTTCATTTTAAATGAAGGATTTATGGTATACCCTATTGAGTTAGTGAGGCAGTATTTCAAATTATGACCACAAAATGTACCCACCAACAGATTTTGTTTTTAAATACCAAAAAAAAGGTGTGCACTTCTCAGTGTGTTGGTAAAAATAAAATTTCTAAAATACCAAATGCTGTTGCAAAATTTTTGGGATTGCCTGACTCTAATTTATATACTGGTCATAGCTTACGCCGCACATCAGCAACCCTCCAGGCCAATGCCGGAGGGACCTCATAACCCTCAAACGCCATGGTGGATGGAAATCATCCACCGTGGCTAAAAGCTATGTTAAGAATCAATTTCGAACAAAGTCGAAATTGCAAAAAATACAGGGTGAGCAATCTCAAGCTGTCGATAATGCAGGGAAAACATAATTTCTGTGAATGTTCCCGAAAAAAGTGTTACCGGTTCTAATGCTAATCTTAACAGTAATTTCACAATCAATGTAAACATTAATATTAACAATAAGCAGTAGCACATAAGTTTGGTAATAGTATAGTGTAGTAGTAGCAAAAACTAATGTTGTTTTGATTGTTATATTGAATTTGTTTAACATGTTGTTTTGGAGCCTGTTTTATATGATTTTTTGTAATAAAGTAATGTTATTTCTTATATTTAAGTGAGAAACTTGCCCCATCGTCATTATGGACGAAATATTCCATGGTAAAAACAACCCTTAAGATATATAAGAACATTGATATCTCCAGATATGGAAAAATTGTAGCGTTCCGTAAATCAAAATCCTGAAATTATACGTCTACGAAGGCCAAAGTTTTAGGAAGAGCTGAAATCGAGCAATTTTTGCAAGAAGCTTCTAATGAATATTATCTGTTAGCCAAGGTAGGCATTTTGTTTTCCATTATAGTTGCCTTTTTACGCTTTAATATTTTTATGGCCCTGTAACATTTTCACATTTTGGTTACCATAGTTACCTTTTTTTAATTCTTTCACACATCTGTTTATAGCCTAAGAGCCAGTAGCTGGCTAGCTGTATGTATTTGATCAGAACTAGATTTTTACACAGTGAGTCCTCTATACCTACCATACATGGAAAGGAAACTCACTAAGCCAAGCGTGGCTGTCGCTTCTGGTTATCAGGTGGAACAGGTATCGAAATTTGACTGATTTTAAATGCATTCGACCACGTCTACCATTTGAAATTTAAAAATATATTACTATTATTATCGAAAAATTATAATGGCAGATCATTATCGCGCCTCTAACATCGTGGCATACGATTTTAAAAGTACCAGGCAATATGAAATATTAACGGCCGAGTGATGATCGCGTTGTTAAATTTAAAATGGACTTATCAATTGTTAAAAGTTAACAACGGTTAAGAATGTTTAACAAAACGTCACTGTGTTATTCAATGATTTTAGAAGGCAATCTGTCAAAATCATTTTGTTAAACATTCTAAACCGTTGTTAACTTGCAACAATTGCTAAGTCCATTGCTAAATTTAACAACGCGATCATCACTCGGCCGTAAAAGTTATTGATCAAGTCTGCCAATAATACAGTTTGTGTACGTAAGTTAGCGCCATATTAGCCCAGTAAATAAGCCGGAAAAGTTGATAACAAGCTCCGATTTAAAAAGTTTTTGTTTTTACGTATTCTGTAGGCCCTCAGGAACATTCATCACCACTAACATCTGCCTTGCAATGAAAAATGAAACAATTCAAAATTTCACCTCAGAAATCGGGTTTCGGGGGTTTTTGGGGTGACTGATTAGGAATCCGCGGTCAAAAATCGTGTGAGGGCGGTTGCACTTCATCAAAACCACCCCTAGGAGATACAGAAATGAGAAAATTTTACCTTGAAAATCCTCTATCGGAGGTTTTCGGGGTTGCTTATTACGAATTCGCGGCTTAAAATCATGTGAGGGTAGTTGGTCCCCAGCAAAACCACCCCTAGGAGTGACAGAACTGGATAAATTTTGAAAATTTAAAATTTTGCCCCGGGAATCATCTTTTGAGGGTTTTTGGGGTCGCTGATTACGAATCCGCAGCCAAAAATCGTGTGAGAGTGGTTGCACCCCATCAAAAGCACCCCTAGGAGTTACAGAAATAAGGAAATTTTGTTTAGGTTTTTCTGAAATTAAAAAAACTTAAAAACGATTTTATTACACTCGTAATTTATTTTTTAAATAATTTAACTACTTTAAAACCAAAATTCTCGGCCATATTATATTGAACGTTTGTGGTAACTAGACTTCGGATTCGTAAATCAGCGATCCCGAAAACCCCTTGTCAAGAATTAGGGTTCGTTGTAGTTAGTTCTGCTATAAAATTTTATTTTTTTTATTTTAAATTTTAAAAATTTCTAGCAGTTATTTCTGAATTTAAAAAGATGACAAAATTTAGTGAAAGGTATACCTGCTATATATAAATTTTTATAATCACAGCTTTTTTACGCCATGTATTGATAAGATCTTTGGTCAACGTTTTTTACACACCTGTGACTATTGACTGAAAATTAAGTATTCCATTTATGTTGCTAATTTAACCATTTTAAAAAGAAGTCACTTGGATAGAGGATACATTTTTGTGCCTATCAAATGTTCAATTCGTCGTGGTCGCGAGTGTATTAGACTTTACGACGACCATGTTAAACCCTCCAACAAACTTTCTATCTAAAAGTTTAACTTTTTACTAAAACTATTATGTTCATAAAACTAACTATAATTCGATAAATAAATCATAAATGTACGTCATGAAAGCATAAATGTATCCAAATCAAACCTGTTTACACCCCACACGAAGAGGTGAGACCAAGTAAGCAATGACAACCGTAATGTTTCAAAATCTTTATATATACAAGGTGATTTATGAGGAAATGTTAATACTTCAGATACGTAGTCGGGGTTCAAATATAAACATAAAAGTCTATACCAATATGGTTCCGCAAGGCCTTCGTTTCCGAAATACAGGGTGTTAAAGTTTTAATTTAATTTTTCTATTTTTTAAACAAAATCCATGATAATGTAAATATTTTGGTATGACGAATTCGAACCTAATCTTAGTACGGCTCTTACTTGTAGAGGGCGCCACCTACACCTCTTTTTACTATTTTGAACAATCAGAACTTTTTGGTACGGCCCTGTATTACATTTTTAAGTAAATTTTATAATTGTTTTGTCATTTTTATGGCAAAAAGGTATACTTGTTAAAAGTTGATATGAGCAACCGTTTTCGAGATATTTGAATTTACAAAAATTACGACGCATCTGATTTTATTATAGCTAAATTAAAAAAAAAAACAAAATGTATAATTAAACAATATGTATTTTAATTTTCAATAAAACTATTGTTTTTAAATTATGTTCAGCAAAACATAAGCTAAGTTTTATAATTTTTCAAAATTCCACCTTTTAATTCTCAGCTCTGTGGTGAACACCCTGTGTTTCTAAAACGAAGGCCTTGCGGACCCATATTTGTATAGACGTTTATGTTTATTTTTGGACCCTGACTACGTACCTAAAGTATTGACATTTCCTTATGAACCCTGTATATTGCTGTAAAGTGGATGATATTTTATTTTAAAAACATGTAAATACATTTTTTTCCGAAAAATCAGTTAATAGACAACCCGGTAGATATGTATTCTCCTAATCCCAAATCTATGTAAAAATTAGGTTTTTAGCAAACACTTGATGGATGACTAATTTTGCAGCCGGATCAAAGACTGATATAGTTACTGAGCGGTCTTCTATACCCTGTGTTCAAAATTAAGTCGGCACTATTGCTAACTTTTTTATTATAAAAGATACAAGTAAGGTTAAATTAGCAGAGTTGTGTACATTTTTACGCTGATTACAATGACGATAATAAAAAAACAAATGAACATCAGATTTACGATTTATTCACAAAAATATACTTTGTTTAAATACAACACCCTGTATTTGTTACGTTCATTTGATTAAGAATGTAATTTTTTATACAATTGGTTATTTACAATTTTTTTCTAAAATGAGAAATAACAGAGTTATTTCAATTTAAATGTATTTTTTCGTAACTGGACGCAGGCAGCCATGGAATTCTTAAAATCGCATTCTTTGTACAAATTATCATAGTACGCTATGACAGAAACCAAATTTAAATAAAATCCGCCATAATGGGATATTATTTGTCAAATCTTTTAATTACTTGGGTAATTAATAAAGATCGTAGTTGCCGTTTTTTTAATAACAACATATAACTAAGTAACATTAATAAAATACATTATGCTAATAATGGCTATATTGACATCATTCACAAAATTCTCCAACACATTTCTTAATAAATTCAGATATCGTTCGCCTATTCGCCTAGATCCTTTATAAAACACAGGTTCAACAATCTTTGATCCAATGAGGCAGCATCTTACGTTTAAGCTAAAACCTCTTTGTGGGTTGGAAGGATTGTGGCAAGGAGATTTTTGCTGCTCCAATAATGTTGGTTCTTTCGGTTAAACATGCTTCTATTACTAAAATTAGTCTTATCGCTCCAAAGAATTAATCGTAAAAAGTTTGGATTTTCTATAGCAGCATTTACAAACCATCAAATGTTTATACGCCTTTCGTAATCACCTGGCAACAAAGTTTGTGTGGGTCTGTATTTGTGGTACATAATTGTTTTTTTTTCTAAATTTTATGAATGGTTTCTTAGATCAAGATCTCACCTACAGTCTCTTGTGGAATTTTCACTATAAACTTTAAAATATGCCAAAACATTAATTTCTGTTTGTTGATTAATTATAAAGGTTTCTTTATTTCTACGCTTAAGAAAAACAATTTTGTTTGATTGAAACATTCGATAAAGGACCAAAAAATATCTTCTGTTAGGCATATTTTTTTCTGGAAATAGTTCTGCTCTAAAGCCTGATGCCATTTTTTTTGGCAAATTATGAAGCATTCTATCATATCAAACTTCTCCAAATGACAACATTTTAAACAACAGTAGCATAAATGAACTGTTGCCTTATGATTTACTAGTTGTCACTAAAGCATCATGGTGGATTGACATGTTATCTTTGGTTTTTCTTTTATTTCTGTCATAGCATACTACGATAATTTGTACAAAGAATGCGATTTTAAGAATTCCATGGCTGCCTGCGTCCAGTTATATAAAGATACATTTAAATTGAAATAAGTTGTCTTTTATTTTAGGAAAAAAACAAATACTGGGTGTTGCATTTAAAAAACTATATTTTTGTGAATAACTTGTAAATCCGATGTCCGTTTCTTTTTTTATTATCGTCATTGTAATCAGCACAAAAATATACACAACTTTACTAATTTAACCTAACTTGTATCTTTTATAACAAAAAAGTTAGCAATAGTGCCGACTTAATTTTGAACCGGTGTAGTCACTGACTGTGTCCAGCGTTGCTTAACTTCGCTAAACGCATAGAAATCACTTTTTCAATGCGACAAAGGCAGTTATTGCTTTATTACCTCTCGCGTCGCTCTTGCCTCACTGCCCCGATATAAATTATTTAGATAAATGTATAGTATTTTACATGTGAGTTTTAATTAAAAGTTAATAATTAATTACAGCTCATCCAATTAACAAAAGTTATAACGTGTCCAAAATATCCGGCCCCCTGTATGTCGCCTGTCAAGTAGAATGGTAGTAGCAGGTAATTCATTTTAATTAATAACATTTCGTAATTTAAGCTGACATTCGACTGGCGACATCCGGCTCAACTATTATTTATAAATCTGTTTGGATAAGACAACAATTATGTGCTCAGTTAACAATAAAATATCCAGAATATACAGGATTTAAAAAAATAAATTAATTAGTTAATAAATTTCATGAAAAATGTAAAAATTTGGCTGTAAACAAAAAAAAATAAATAAAATGAAAAATTAAAATGTTGAAATAAGTCTGTAACGGTTTAATTTTGTCGATGCTATGTTATGGTGAATGCGCTGGTAAATGGGTAAATTGTCTACAGCATTAAATTATTTTTTTTTAAATATTCGAGCTAATCTATCTTGGATGCGCTGACGAGTGGTTGGTCCGATTTTTATTTTCAACTGCTGCAGCCGGCCTGTGCCATTTTTGCATGGCGGCCGCTGGTGAAACGACATTGGTTTCATATTTTTACTGCGAATATCGTGGTCATCCGTATGGGATTTTTAATTTAAACCATCCATAAATCTTTGCAAAGGCTCCAGTTTTGTTGTTGTGTGAATATTTTTGGAAAGTAATGGTAAAATTTGCAAAGATGATTTCTGAAAATCAGGATTATTAGATTTGATTCAAGCCGCCCACTTCGAGGCGACATGTTAACCTAATTAAGTTTAAATAATTTCTTTTTTTTATCTGTTAAGCACTCATATTGATTGGTTTTTACTAATATTACTTTTTGATTACTCTAATATTCCTACGTTTTATCGCATAATTTTTGAATGTTGTGAAAGTATTCTGAAATAAGGGCTATTATTCTCAATACAGTTTGTGTTTTTTTCTCAGACGAAGGCAACTATAACACTTGATTTTAGTTATTTTAAAATCTTACAGGACGCTTTAGTTTTACATTGGGGAAATATAAATTTGGTCTGTCTGGCCTTTTATAATTCCTTTAATGTTATAAATATCTTTTTTTTTTGGGGAATTTCTTAATCAGTTTTTGGGGTTAATTGACAGTTGATAATTAGTTTTTCTCTTGATTGTCTGTTTTAGAGCCTGTATTTTTTTTTAAATTCTGAGATGTATCATTATTGTTCCGTACTTTCTTTGCTAAGTAAGCTTTAGTTAAGAATATATAAAGATAACTTTAAAACTGTTGAAATTGTGTTAATTTATTTCCAAGTTCAGGAACAACTGGGATGAAATGGGTTAAACACCGGAAAACCCGGCACTCACGGTACTTTGGTACTTAGGTCTATATATGTATGTATAATCCGTAGCATATAATATACATATATAATAATCCTTCGTGAGCTGTCATAAAGATAAAAAAAACAGTAAAATGACATAAGCATGTTTTTTTTTAGCTTAAAATCAAAATAATTTAAAAATCCTAATATACTATTATACTAAAATAATTCAGGTTTGTTTTGTTGGCTAATTTCTCAAAACAATGTTTTTTTAATTATGTCCCTTTTCAGCCGATGTGTCGATATATAAAGCTTCTACGTTACTTCATACTAAATTCTTTTTGTACCATTTTTTTTTTTATTTGATTAGCCATGTATAAATTTCAAACTTTGGTTGTTTTTTCTTAAACTGTGCTGTGCTTGGCAAGGAATGTTGGTTTTTGACTGTAAATTCTAATGTTAATTTTTTTGTAAATTTCTAATGCTTTAAGGTTTAATTAATATTGATTATTATGCTCTTTTAATAAGTGTAGGGATGTTTGTGTATATCGTTATCGATATGACTGATATTGATTTATTAATTCTAGTAACTTGAAGTTTTTTGTTATTCGTGTTATTCTTGTTGACAAATGTAAATTCTTTTTGTAAGTTTCATTAATAAAATTAAGAGCAAAGGGATGCGCATTAACAAAATTTTATTTTATTTAAACATAAATCAAGATCGATTAATCAGAAGTTTTTGGGTGTTTTGGTTTTATTAAACATCAGTGATGTATGATTTGATTTTATACCTAATGAATGCGCAGAAACAGCTATGCCATTAGTAACCAATAATATTTTATTTTTAATGTCTTAAATTAATTTGTGGAAACAATTTTATTTATTTTTGGTATGTTCTG
Source organism: Listronotus oregonensis (assembly GCA_019359885.1). Taxonomy (NCBI): domain Eukaryota; kingdom Metazoa; phylum Arthropoda; class Insecta; order Coleoptera; family Curculionidae; genus Listronotus; species Listronotus oregonensis. The sequence continues at coordinate 96,200 of JAHBCN010002024.1, forward strand.
TCAACGACGATAGCACGAATGGCCTGTTGTTTGAATAGTTGTATTTAATTGATTGATTTTGTTGATTCTGTATTTTGAGGACTTGTATTATTGAATAGTTCTCCTTGGGCCTTCGGCCACTTATTTTATTTGATACTATTGTTTTTTTTTTCCTGTAAATTTGTTTAAGGCCCTCAGCCCATTCTTTCGTTAGTTTTTTTTTTGATCTGTAAATTTATTTAAAGCCCTCAGCAAATTCTTTCGTTAATTATTTTTTTATCCTGTAAATTTATTTAAGGCCCTCAGCCAATTCTTTCGTTAATTTTTTTTTATCTGTAAATTTATTTAAGGCCCTCAGCCGGTTCCTTTGTTTGTTTGTTTGTTTCCTTTGAGATTTAATAATGTACTTAAGGCCTTCAGCCAATTCCTCTGTTAGTTTCTTTTTAAGTTTGGAAATTTATTTAAGGCCTTCAGCCATTTGCTTTGTTTTGTATTAAACTTTAATTTTTATTATGGTTCAAATTTTAATGCCTACCGATGTTTGTAGGGCCTCCCAACTCAAGTATAACTTTAAATTACTATTCAACTTTAACTTATAATTTACCTCAAGTTTTACTCCGGAGTTGAGTCTAGACTCTGCAGACCACCCTTACCTGCCGTCAGGAAACAGGCAACTTTTTATTAATCCTTTTAACAATTACCACAGCCCTACTTTCTAACAAGCTTGAACAACCATGGCAACGCCAGCAACCGGCAAGAGATTCAGATCGGTTTCCCTCGAGCGCGATGGGCCGTAATCCGGGTATCGAGGCGCGTATTTTTAAATTCATTTAAAGGCTCAATTCAAAAGAAATCGCGTAAATAGTATTGATATTTCCATTAAAATAATTAAATCAGTACCTATAATAATTAAAAAAAATAAATATATTTATATAATATTTAAACTCTAAAACAAATTAATTTATGTGCATAGGTCAAGGCATAAGAACATGATGCTTTTTGTAAAAGGAAACAAGTGTAATTTAACATTTAGTTAGTAATTGTACTTAGTTTAGTTTTGTTTATTTATTTATTAAATGTGTCTAGTTTCTTTTTTGTTTTTTTGACTCAACCTTTTCCGATTTTTCTGTGGCATTTTTGTTATTTCTTTTTTAACATAATTATTTAAAAGAATGTTTGAAAATATAGAGACATCATAATGAACATATTTTTTGTTCTCGTTACCACAAATACATTTGAGCATAAATTATTAAAGCCTTCATGTTGTCTAGTGCTTAAATTGGTTAGATCACACAGGATACTTTTTGATTTTCCATTTTTAGGAAGTCACTCTCAGTATCAGGGTATTAATAATTTTCTCAAAAATCGCGACATAGGAACAGAACGTCTTTAACAAATTTCTGTAGGAATTTAAACCGCCACGTTGTAGACAATCAAAGTATTCGTCGTCAATTAGGTTTCCCTTACTTTCAACAAGAAAGAAACACAGATGTTACAATTATTATATTTTTTTACAATTTTGTGGGCAGCATAACCAGCTATATAAATTTGTCCGATTTGTCAATTTCATATTCATTTAGGTATTCAGTTTCAAGTAAAAACAAAAATTTTTTCAGTGTAATTATTTTGATATTGTCCAAATCAAGATCATTTCCTGGATTACATGTCTCCCTGTTTTTTAATCTCAGCTAAGAGAAATTACCATCAGCAGCGCTTCTAAATATATGTTTGAGTCTAATTTTTTCTCATTTAAAATATCATCAAAGCTAACATTGTAATTACAACCTCCGAAAGTCTGTATTTACCAAATCTTTTTCCTAACTTTTCAGTAGTAAATTTACCTGGTAAAATATACGACAAATCAAATTTTGAAAATGAATAGTCAATTATTTCTAGTAAAACAGAGGTACTATGACAAAGTGCAGAATAGGTGTCGTTTGTAAGGCGACCATTATTGTTTTTCAAGTTTATGCCAAGCTTCAACCCAGGTAACAAATTTTCTTAAAAAATTAACAGAGAAATGATCAATTTTAGAGATGGGATCCAATACTCGTTTCTTTTTATTTTACCCCTTAAATACTAGTATTACTGACAATATCCCACCAATGTCTGATAACTTAAGAAAAGATGCTGTGTCTTTAAAACCAAAGTCATTTAAAGCTGCGTTGTTGAAAAATTACATATTTATCCGCAATAAAAACTTTTTGACGCTCAAAATTGTTGGGATAAACTGTTTTATGGTTAAGTTTAAAAGCTTTTTTACAACGAGGTCCTTCTCCTGCTCATACATATACTTAACGTCATTATATGTTTGCATGCCTAATCACATCAAAATTGTCAAAATCTGGATAAACAAAGGTTTTATCTAAAGTTTTTAAGTTTCGCCAGTTATTAATTATGTTTTTGAATAAATCCACAAAATCAAAAGCTAGTAAATATTTTGCTTTCTGGTAGATCAGGGTTGGGGAAAGAAGTTAAATTTTTGCTTGTTATATTAGAAAACATGGATCGGTTAATTCTGTGTTGTCAGTTATGATATCTAGAACTTGAAACCCATTTTTTGGATCAATGAAATTACATTTTTAGTAATAGGAACCATTTCATTACCCTTTATATTGTAAACTGGTAGTAGTTTGACTATTTCAGAAAAGTTTCAAAAGCAGAAACTATCTTAAAAGCAACGGTAGTGGCCAAAGAACTTCATTCGAAGCTACACCTACAAGATTTTCCTCTGAATCCAACCTTTTGGATATATAAATTTCATCAATTAATAGATTTACAATTTTTCATTTGGATTCAAAGGGATGATACAAAATTTAAGTAATTTGTGGTACTTTGTCACAATCTATGGTGTTATTAGGATGTGTATTGGGTGATACCTCCATATTAGATGAAAGAATATTGCAGATAACGTTTAGTTGGTAGTTTATATAACCTCTCATCAAATTATAGGCGCAAGGAGAGATAGTATATAAATAAATGACAATTATTGTTTCACTTGAGTAGTGTTTCTTTTTCAAAAAGCAAGTTTAACTGATCAACCAAAGTGACAAAATGGGATAAATATCATCATATTCATTTGACTCTTAGTGTCCAGAATCGTGTTCAGATGAAAAAAAAATTAATGCTTCTTTTTACTTCTTTAATCGCCTTGTTAAGAAATGTTAGGTCTTTGGGTTAGTCATCGATTCTGAACCTTTTATTTTTATAACGAGAAAGTAAATTTTCTAGTTGAACCATCTGGTTAATTTCATGTCTTTTTTGGCCCATTTTAGGTCATTAAAAGAGTTTATTATTATTTTAAAAACACTTATTTGCATATCGAATCTAAAATCTGTTTTAATATTTACGCGGTTCATTTGTAAACTGGGAAACTCTAGCGTAAAAAAAAAAACTTTAGAGTCTTTCACAATTTTAATATTCCAAATTCATTTAAGTTATCTTATTTTAAAATTTGAAATCAAATCAATCAAAGATAATTAGGTCAGAATTTTCAAAATCTTTATTTAATTGGTCACTTCGATCCTGCATTATCTTGGTTCTTTCAGCGGACTTTTTTTGGGAAACAGGGACTGTTTTGAGAAGTAATGTTAAATTTGAAAAACTGCCATTTAACTTTAGTCTAGTTTTGGTAGGTACCTTTTCTGACCCATCTCAAAGCGATAATATCCTCTCTAATAATGTCACTTTCTACAAATGCTTAAGCAAACCACAGAAATATTGAGGGTGAAATGACTGTCTAGGAATATTCCCGCCAATGGGCTTTATGGTTTTCGTCCTTTGGAAAGGTGAAAACAGAATCCGCTGGTTCTCCTCATCAAAGAAGTTTTATAATTTGGATTTGCACCCAGGACACAACAAGGACTTGGCATGGTAAATTAATTAAATTGAGAAAAACAAAATTCGGAAAATAATAATAATAACAAAATAAATAGTATCTAATAAGCGGCAAAGTACCTATGCAACCAAATAAAAAAATCAAAAGAACGACAAAAATTAAAATTATACCTACGTACTTACGGTAATTTCCAATGCTAATATTTGTTACTGTTTTTTAAAAAAACTAAAAAAATACCTTCAAAATTAAAGCCAAACACGGAAACATTAAAACACACTTTCAATTTTAATTATTTTTTAAAAAACACCTCAAAATGTCAAGTTCATTTGCCGCCATTTTCCAAATACTTTATAACACCTTTTCACCGCAGATATTTTTTTTTTGCAATTTCGGAAAAAAAAATGTCAGTCCTCCAAACCCACAGTAAGACCTTTTAAAGGGTTTAGTCCATCTTAACAATATTTTCTTTCAAAAAAAATTGATTTATTCACAATAACACAACAAAAGCAACGGTAATTTTAACGTAAATCCTTATGACAAACAACAGAAACGTGTGTCGCTATATCTGAAGATAGTTGCCAGATTTCCTTGTTCACGGCGGTTAAGTGAAGTAGGGCTGTGAAATTACTTAACCATTAACTTGAAAACTTAAACTTTTTTTTTTTTATGAAATTTAAATCGTCAAGGATTATTTTTTAAAAATGTAATTTTTTTTTAATCTTTGAAGTTTTTTTTAAAACTCACCTATTTCAGAATAATTTGAATTATTATAATAAAAATTTTTTTTTTTTTCTTTAATGAGTGTAAAGTCGTTTTCTTTAATGCCTTTAGCAACTTTTTTTTGTTTTTTTTTCATTTTTTTTGTGATCCCCAAAAAAAAGGCTTTTAAATCAGGGGGTTCCGGTTTTTGATTAAAAAAAATAGTGGCGC
>JAHBCN010002025.1:0-10000 GCA_019359885.1 Listronotus oregonensis
GAACAGCGTAAATGCATTAAACATATTAGTTTAAGGTTTTATCAATATTTTTAGACAGTAACCCAAAAAATATGTAAACTGAGTTTAAAAGCCATTTACGCAAAATTGAAGTTAAAAAGTTCTGTTTAAGGGTTAAAAATAAAAAATTACAATTACGTATTATAAAATTATGCAAAGCTTGTTAGTTAAAATTTCATAATTAAAAAACATACAGAGTTCTATTTCAAAAATCCTGCCACACCATTTAATTCTAGGTAAAAAATTCTAAAAATACTTATGTTTTTACTTTTTACATAAAATATGAGACAACTTAAAAACAAGGCGGTCTTAAAATAATATTCCGTAACACCTTGTATAAAAACACCAATCGTCGTTTTTCACTTTTTTAAATTAAATGTAACTATAGCAACAAAAGGGGAACGGTCCTGGTCCCGGAGTATATATAGAAAGTGAGTGTTTTAAGATCTATTGACCCCTATGAACTGGCAGATTGCCTGAAACAAAATTAAGAAAAACCTTTACTTTTCGGTGACAAGTTTACCACCTACACCGTTTTTAATATAAAATTATATATAAAAATATAACAATTTTAGAAATTCTGGGATATTTTGATTAGGATTCATGACGCAATGTCATAAATGACATAATAAAAATCAATTATCCCACCATTTTTTGTTGTGAAAATATTAAATGTAGCAGTCCGAACAGATTATTATATTATCATTTATGAGTTTACATTATAAATTCTGACAAATACCAAATTTTTAATTTTAAATATTAGTTAATTTTCAGTTAATTTCATGTTCGCTATCGCGAAAAAAGTCGGCCAGTGCTCATTCGTTACATATGAGCGGCCAAGTTCTGCAGAACAAAGAATCGTTTAATCTTGTGGGTGTTACTTTTAAGAATAACCGTAACTGGCACAAACACATTACATCCATAGCCTCAGGAGCTTTAAAAAAGCTTGGATTCCTTTTTCGAGCCAAAAAGTCTTTCTCTTCTTCTAATCTGTATACTCTGTATGAATCCCAGAGTAGGCCCTCCTTAGAATATCGTTCTTACGTTTGGGGAATTGCGTCTCCTACAACACTTAGCATTCTTGACTCCATCCAGAGAAGAGTTGTTCGTCTTAATAATAATTCCACACTTACAGAAAAGCTTTCTTCTCTTGCTCACCGACGAGCTGTAGGGGATTTGTCTCTCTTTTATAGGTATTTTCATCGCTTTTGCTCCGAAGAGTTGACCAGTATAATGCCTCCTTAGGCAGCTCAACAGGCCAACACGTAGTGCCACTTTTATGCATTCTTTTACAGTCCAACTTAAGAGGCACGGAACTTCCCACTTTGTTCGTCGTTCCTTTATGCCTAGAGTGTCCACACTATAGAACCTGCCACCCGCAGTAGTTTTTCCTTTTACCCCAAATCTTTAATAATTAAGTCGCGTGTGAATAAACTCCCTATTATCACACTTCGAACACCCACGGTACGTTAGTACTTATGCCTTAGCCTTCTTGGACTGTTCCAAGATTAAAAAAAACAATTTTTTGAAATAATTTTATCTTAAAAACGTAGATAACTATTTTGATTTTTGGGTTTTTCTTTATTTGGTTTCAGGCAATCTGCCAGTTCGCAGGGGTCAGTAGTTCTGAGTTCACTCAATTTCAATAATTCGCGAACAGGATCGAAGCGGTCCTATTTTAAAAAGTATAAAGATAGGGATTTTTGGCAAATATCCAATAAGGACTTTTTAATACTATTTATATTATTTTTCCATTTTTTAAAATTAATTATATATTTAATCTAGCCTTTATAGTGTTTGAAATGCCATATCGTTAGCAACAATAGCGTAGGCGATATTAAACTGATCAATTTACAAATGTACAGGTCTATGCCCTGCTTTAAAGCTTTGCTTGAACTGACAATAACGCCCTTAATCACTCCGTCTAGTTACGCTATGCACCCGATGAATAGAGTGTAATTTACGACAAGTAAACTGGCACCTACATTTGCGACCACGTTGTAGAACGGGTGACAAATAATAATAATCCAATTTCTGGCACTATTAACCACATTGTCTGGATATTAAATCGTTTTGGTCCAATTTGAATACCTTTAAATTATTGGACAAATAGGTAAAGTACTGATATTGTTGCTAAATGTGGCGATTTTGTTTTTAAATAACTTTGTTACATTGCAGGGGCAAAAATAGGTTTTATCTTTGTTCTTAAATAATTGCAATCTAAATATCTATTATTCATACTGTACTGTAAAACGCACTGTAAGATACTTGGTTTTAGTCCCGAAAATGAACTTTTACAGTATTAAGTCTGGTAAAAAAAGTTTCACCGGACTAAGTCCGGTAAAACTTTTTTTACCGGACTTAATGCTTTAAAAGTGAAATTTAATAAGGTATCAGATTTTTACCATCTTCCTTCATTTCGTCAATTTTACCAAAAATTATTGTAAGATAAGACTTATTTTCAACTGACTTTACTTTTCACCTTAATATAAATAATAATTGGATAGTTGGGTTTCCTGGGTATATCAACGCAATCTTTTCGTCATATTTAAATTTCATGTCAGTACTGACAATGTTTCTGCCAGTAAACAATAATCTTAGAATCCGTTTCCAAAGCAGATTATTAACTATTTTGTAGATATATGAAGCAGGTTAAGAATACGATATTATTTAAAAACACAAATTTCGACAGTACAGTGTGAAATAAAATATGATACATTATTCGTCTGAAAAACCTTTACAGTATTTGTTTCAAGTTCATTCACTCTACTGTAAAAGTTATTTGAACAAAACGTAATAGTTTTTACAGGAGTCTTTCTTCCCGAAATTTAATGCTGCGAAGAAACTAAAATCAGTGAAAATGATTTAAATGTATATAATTCTTTCTACTACTTTTCATTTATATTTTTTCAAATTATCCTTGAATTTTGTGTTTTATAATTAAATTGTGGTTTTAATTGTTTGAATAAACCCCTGTGTTAAAAACTTGTCAACGTATAACGTAAGATTTGAAATTACTTAAGACATTGACATTGACAAGACATAAATTAATTGACATGCTCGACTGAAACAGGGAGGTGCTGCTTTCTACCCTTATTTAAGGGTTGAAAATGGTATTTTTTAAGAAGGTAGTAGAAGAAACAATTTACATAAAAAATCATTTTTGGTTTAGGTATTTTTTGCTAAGGAGTGTAAAAAAGAAAAAAATGGCTATTAATATTGGGCTTGCACGTTTAGGGTTAAAATCATTAATCGCTAATTTTATTAATGTCAGTTAGTTGCTATATTCTTTCGGCGATGGTTTTGTTATTAAATTGTGGAAATCATAATGTTTCTTCATTTTTTTTTCGCATATCAATCTTAGGCAACCGACTTAACACCTGTTATTCAAGGCTGTAAATAGACAAGGCTGTAAATAGACTTTTTTTGTGTATTTTTAGTTGCCTATATTGTATTCGTTTATTAATAGAAAATCAGGCTTTAATAAGGGCTATTATTGCACGGTTTTTTATACGTAAATAATACTTATAAATAAACAATGGCCGTAAAAACTTTAATTTAATTCTGCAGACTAAAATTATTAAAGAAATTTTCTATGTATTCTACAACTATAATAAGCGTAGGGTTGTCCTATTTTATTTCTTTACATTAATATGCAAGTTTGTTTTGCCTTGTTAAATATTTTAAATTTTTGTTTGTGTTTGAAAACGCAATTTTCATAGATATGTGTTATATTGTTGTGGAAATATAATCAACGTATACCATGCATTAATAGCCCTCATTTTGCATGATTTTCTAATATTAAACGAATATATTGTAGGCAATTAAAAATATACAGAACAAACCATTAAGTTTATTTATTTTAAGGTATCATATAATTACTTTAACATTAGGCAAAGGTAAATAAGTATAATTTAAATTAACGGGTATTAAGATTACAGAGTTATCTCTATTTTATAATATATTATTACTTACTTTTATTTTTCTTTTTTTTAGCTGGTTTCTTGGTTTATATACTAAAAGCGTTAAGATTTTCTCTGTGACTTTTAACAAAAGCATATTGACAAATTTTTGATTTGTGGAATAATTTATTTTAACATATGTCCTAAGTTTTTCTAGACCTTTGGCTAATGGTTAAACAAATTTTAAATAAAAAAGCTTTGTCGACATGCATTTGATAATAATCACAAAAAATGGACGTTAGTAATAAGAATTAGTAATAAGAATAAAGGGCTTAAAAAATAGTATAAAGCGTAGTTTTTTTATATTATTAAATAAAGATAACTGTGTAGCATCCATATCACTTAATTTAAATAAAACTTTTAAATTACTGTTTTAAAGCAAAATTAAAATAACATTATTTGAAACTATTTTTCTTAGGATATGTTTTTAAGTTCTTTCTTAGCTTGAAAACGGTAACCAACTTGTTACCAAAACGTTGATAGGTTGTTGATTTTCAAACGGGTTTTTGGATAGGTTAATAGACTCAACATCTACTTTTGTGTCAAAAGGTTATTTATATTAGATTTTGTATGTTAGTCTTTGTGTTAATTATAATAAAAATTGTAAAATTATATAATGTTTACATTATTATTTAAATTATAAATGCTTTTGTCGTACTATCATCTAAAAAAGGCTAAACAAACAGCACTGTTTCTGCTTATAGAGAAAATCAAATTTTTAATATGTTAAAAACTATGTATTAAAATGATTTGTAAAAAATATTTAAAAGGTAAAAAATAAAAAATATCTGTTTAAGTTATAAGTATACGCAATACTGATTTTTTTAGGATCAAAGATCTTTTGATATGTACATTTATAAATACGCTACAAAATTAACTTAAAGCAAAAAACTAATTAAAATTACATTTAAACGTTATGTTTTGTTTCACTTAAAAGTGAAATAAATTAATTTTCACATCATAATTATATTTTTTCATAAAAATCAAAGTTATCTAGCCGTTAGACTTTGACAGAATATTAACCTTTTGTTTTTTGGCATTTTCTAATTTAAATTGCAAATTTCTCATTTAGAAAAAAAATAATTCTGTTGTTACAGAACTAAATACAAAATTCTTTCGATTGGAAAATAGTAACTTAATGACGTATCTTTTTTGTTTCACGTTAACTTATTTTTTTAAGTATGCTTTTTATTATACAGAAAAAATACACACCATGGCTTTTTCACATTTTTTTAAATATGAAGAAAGTCACTAATATGGTCCTTTTTAGTCTCTGTTGAACGAGCCTGTTCAGAGTTAAAAATTTGGAAATTTAAAAAGTTACAGCATATTTTTAAAAATTGAAAAATCTCGTATTTAATACGCTTGTACTAGGTTGACCTGTATGTATCTATGTATCCATGTAACGAAATCTTTCAACTTAATTTTCACTATTTTCAAGAAGTCTGAATCACTTGAAAATTTGTATGGAGGTCAAGAGCCGATAACAATAAAAAATTTTTTAAAAAATTTATAAAAAATTTCCAAATGACAATACTAGCGCATTCGCCAATTTTAATGTTGTTTTGGCACTAAAAAATTAGAAAATTAATTAAAGTTTAAAAAAACTAACACAAAACACGTTTTTACAGCAAATTAAACCAAAATGTAGAAACTTATTTAATTATTTAAAAAAAAACGTGGGGTGCAATCTATTATATTTTCAGAATAACTCTAATTTTGTAAATAGCTACCAATAAAATAATTGTTATATTTAATATCAAGCACTGTACGCTTTTTTACTATAATTAATTTTTTTTTACTTTTTAGTACGATTTGCTATAAAAGTGTGTTTTTTTATTTTTTTTATTATCCTAAAACCAGAAAGATAAAACCAAATAGGAAATGTGATTAGGTACTAATTTTCAAATACATCACCTATTTAACCGTTCTTGCTTAGTTTACATGAATCACTTATTTGGGACATACTGTATAAAATTGGTACTTACCAATTCCAAACCCTTTAATTGCTTCTCCACTTGGCTCCAAGGCAAACTTGTACGCGTGGTCATTAACTTCCAAATGACGGATGCAGCCTTTCAGACCTTTTGTCACGGGCAATTTTTCGTCCAGACCCGTTGTGTTTCCGGGGCCGCCGATAAATAAGGGCTCTCGAAATGTTATTCTGAAAAGAAAATAAAAACGATGAGGCACAAATCAAAAATATGATGGGAGACCGACAGAATTTTTCGTTATAGAATTTATAAAATATTTAGAATATTTTAGTATTTCATAAAATAATTTACACAAAACAATTTTCTTATAGAATTTATAAAATATTTAGAACATTTATTATGTAATTAAATAATTCCAAAGAAACAAAAATAGAGATGTTTCTTGACCTTTATTTGCTCTAGTTTATTTAAAATATACGTTTTCACTACTAATATTCTCCAGTTAGTGTAGGTCCCGAAAAAGGGACGATCTTCAACCATCTGCCAACCGAATGAAAATTATTTTTTTACAATTGATGATTAAACAATTCAACATTGATATTGTCAATTCTGTTTATTCTACATGAGTAAGAATATATCACTATTTTTTCTTAAATTTCATAAATAAAGTGTGGAAAAATTTATGACATTTAAAATTAAAAAAATTATTAAAATTTTATTTATTATCCTACATTTTTTAAATATTCTCTTTGACCATTATTTTAGGGTACATACTGAATATGTATCATGTCTATAAAAGTATTTACTTATTAATGCATTAAATCATCTAGGCAATGGATGCGATTATGCCTTTGACGCACACATCCATCTAGAGCATTTACTTACAATTAGGCTACACCTACATTGGATCCGTATTTCTCCTGATCCGATGTAGAACGATTTTCTTAACCGACGTCGCCCGACGTGAGTGCCTACATTGGTTCAGTTCAGGTCCGACCACCGACAATGAATTCTAATAAATATTTTATATGTTGGCTGTGGTTAGAGAACAACGTTTTTTAAAAATTTAAAAAAAGTATAACAACGCTATAACCCGATGCACTTTTAATCATTTTGAGACCGTGCGTATCGGTGTGTTTTACACTTATTTATCATAAATTCGACGTCAAATTTGAATTTAATAAACTTCCAAATTTACTTAATACCGTGATAAATACAAGGTACCACGGGATAAATAAGGAAACATTTTATTATATTCTTGAAAGGATAAAAGACAACATAAGTGGACAATCTAACTTCAGAAAATGTATCAGCACCGAAAAAAATTGCCATTTTTTGTTCAAATTGGAAATTCGGAATGAAACCAAACACGTTTGGTAGGGAAAACCGGTCAGTCCGATGTCGGGCGTAATCGGTCATTATCGTTTCGGAATTCCTACTCCAGTGTAGGCACTTCGCATTAAAATTTTAAGTTTGTTTTTAATCCGACGTCGGATCGGGAGAAATACGGATTCAATGTAGGTGTAGCCTTAGACGGCTGACGATATGTATAATTTACCCATTGTATATTTTAAATAAATTTAAATACTATAAGAAAAATAAACCCACAACATTACTATTTCATCATGACAATACTATGTTTGGCAGATACAAAAACATATTTTCAATAATTACAAAAATATAGGAGCTCACTAATTTAATTTTTCGACCTTTCGTCTTTAAATTTAAGGAATTTTTAGAAATAAAATTCGGTTTGACGAGCTTTTTAACCAACTTCCCACTAGGTCTCCTCCTTCTTCTTAATTTTTTGTCAATGTTTTCTATGTAATTATACTGTTTTACCACCAGAATTAGCGCCGATTCTATTTCTGTTTTATATCAAGGATCTTTTTATTTTTCCGACAAACTCCATAAAGAGTTTTGCTGATAAGCGTATCCTTTATTCTAACATTTAAAATCTTTCTTTAAATTTTATTAAAAAAATCTTCAAAATAAAGCATATTTGTTGAAAAACAAAAAAGTATTTATTATTAGACATTCACTGTTTTTATAATGTATGTACATATATACCAGTTTTTTATTTATAAACCAAGACAAAAAAAAAGACCCCAAAATACCCAAAAAAGAAACAACCTTAACAAAAAAATTTAAAGGTATTTATTTTTTTAAAAAATTTGTTAAAAAAAAAACCTTAAATAATCAAGAAAAAATTTTCAAAAAAAATTTGGGCAAACAAAATAAATGTTCTGATAAGTTTTTTATGTGGTGGTGATTAAAGTACAAAATAACACGTATTATAGTAATAACGACTTAAAACATACGAAGGCGACAACTACGTACGGTCTGCTTATCAAACAACTGATATCTTGGCACCATCTGGGAAACGCGTAAATTGCAACAATGATGCTCCCTTTCGCACCTAATATCTGTAAATTGTGACAAAACTCTAAAAGGGTCTATATTATTTCAACCCGGGCTACAAAATCATCTGCCAAAGTATAAATATACTTGTATAATATAGAAATAGAGATTTTGCATAATGAAAAAATTGTTCTGGATGTACAACAAATATAAAATTTTACATCTGCGGCCTGTCGCATACAGTGTGTACATTACACGAAAGGCTTAGACGTGTTTTTTCCCTTATTAGAACTTTGTCATCGTTCCACATAAAAGTATAAAATTTGGTATGTAAATTCACATAAGTATTCTAATTATTTCCTTTAAAAAAATTGAGAAAGCTATGTCAAATGGTTTCTAGGACACGAGTTTGGGACAAATTCTAAAAACTGCACATTTCTACTTGGAACGCCCTTAGAGGGTATTCTAAAAGTTTGCAGTCTGATTGGACCTGAGTTTCTGAGGTCATAATTGTTCTAGAATTTAAAATGTGGGCGGGATATTATTCACCAAAAAACTCGGAAAAATAACTTTAAATCCAGGCTAACAAGACTTGTCAATAAAAAAACTATTGAAAACCTTATATTGGAAAAAAATTATCACTTTTCCTCAATTATTGTTTTCAATTCATTAAACTGATAAAAAAGAGAAGAGATTGCACCAAAAACACTAACGTGGAATAAGGGCCAAGTTCCTGTCTAAAAATCTTGCCCTTTTTAAGTACTGAGATCGAAAATTAAACCAATTTCTTCTTTGAATTGGCAAGTTTTACTAATACGTCTGTAGTAATTAAAAAAACGGTCTGTATCAATTTAAAAAACATTTAAAAAAAGACGAGCGGTCAGTTTTAGATCTTAGTACATTAAGAGACCGAAATTTTTGGATAGGAACTTAGCCCTTATTTTACTTAAGTATTCTTGGTGCGATTTCTTTTTATAATTTTAAATATCTTCGAATTTAATACTAAAAAAATTATTTATTTGTTAACTTAGGAACTTATTATGGACCTAAAGACCCAATAACTATTAAGTTCTAACAATTAGGTCACCTGAAAACAACCAATACATAAATCATTACTCTAGGAAGCGGATACTATTTTCCTTAGCCGGAAAAGTTAATAAAACCTTAATAGTTTGGCGTCGTTTTAGTTGGTCGTTTTACGACTAATTAAAATCGATAATATAAGATATTGAAGGCGTAACCTCAATTTAACTTTGAATTAATAAAAATATAATGCCAAAGTGATTAATCGGAGTGCACAGGTTCAGTTCTAAGAAGATAAATATTTTTTATAACTAAAAAAAGGTTACATACATTTAAAATTTTATATTAAGGATTGTTTTAAGAACACTGTGTTATGACAACGTTGTTAAAGTGTCTGTATATAATTTTAACAATATTATTGTCTTTGGAATCTGTGATATAGATTTAGCTAGTGTATTTAAGAAAATTTTAAATTTACCTATGAAATGACTATCAATACCCGATAAAATTCCTAAAAACCCAATTATATAAACCTAAATAATGTTTTTCTTTAGTGTATTAAAAATAACAAATGCATCTTTAGGCAGTCAAAAATCCCAAAACTTTTTAAAAGTATTGTTTATGATAAGCTTAGTTGGAAATGTGGAAGAATAACTTGGTGTCATCCGACACCATCCTGCTAAATGCATTGGGACGGGGTTC
>JAHBCN010002025.1:15000-100973 GCA_019359885.1 Listronotus oregonensis
AAAAAACGCTTAAAAAAAGTTTCCTAATTTTACATAATTTGTGAGAAAGCCATCAACGATTTAAGTAAATATGGCATAATTTTAAATAAGCCGTGTTTTTAATTTTGTTCCTAGCTTCTCGGTCTCTAGCGGTGGAATTAGAAACAATAAATATTTTTTCCGAAAGCTATCCGATGAACGGTTTTCGAGTTGTCGCCAGAGGACGACCTTATCAGGACACTCTGTATTGATTAACTTACTTTGGCCTTAATATAGAGTTTCATCGTTTTTCTTGCCGACTTTTCGTATGGATCGTAATTAATGCCGGTTCCTATATAAACAGTATGTAGTATGATATATCTTTCCATTAAAAATGTTAAAGCATTTTTCCCATTTGCTAAAAAGCATAAAGGCATAGGAATATACTTCACTATATTATAATGCCAGCATGTATAAATAAATTCATATCCGTCACACAAGTCATATGTAGTTCAAATGTACTTATTTAAGAATATCTTACATTATACCTACAACATTGCAACCAACAACATCAACCATACCTTTTAAGAAACTCTATATTCTACTGCTGTCAAGTTGTCAAAAGTTTACATGTCGCTGGTAGTGGAAAACATGCTTGCTAAGCTTCTCGGTCTTATTTGTAATTCTCATACGATGTATTTTTGTTCGGTTTCTCCGTCTGTCTGGATAGTCTCGCATCAGCGCGTCGTTTAAAGTTTAAAATGTATGGTATTCCTGTAAAAATACTGAATTTAAAGGTAAAAGGCGTTTTTGGGTGCGTTTAAAAGCAAAAATGTTATATTAGTACAGGATTATCCAACGAGGACTGAACAAGTCCATGTTTGTGGATTGTTTCGTATTAAGAAAAAAAAAACGTGAAATGTTAATAATGAATTTTTTCGGAATATAAAAAAAATACTATAGAAAATTGAAAAGCGGGTTCGGCTAGTAATTGGAAGTCCGCGGATTAATACCGTATGCCGTTGGGTGTGATTCGGAACCCACGTTAAACTAGAGGTCCCGTCTGGTGAACAATTGGCGTCTGTAGGATTTTTAAAATGTTTTATCTGAAAAGTAAGACATGTAACCACACCAATTATGTACCGGATGCTATTGGCTTCAGCAAAACACTTTGGTAAAAAAAATCATTTTTCCTACGAGCGTGCGGAAAAGTCCACTTTTCCGCACGCACTTGAGTGGGAGTTGGGGGACCCTCTTTTTTTCACGCCCGGGGGAAAAATAAAACACTCTAAAATCTTACAGGTTAGCAAGATTTATATGTATTTTAGTAATTGTAGGCTATTTCATGCAATATACAAGCAAAGGGGAAATTTTATTTATTTCTTTTTTTTTTGTTACTTCGTAATTTTTAATATTTCCTAAAACAAAAAAAAAAATTTTTTTAAAATTTCCCCGATAATAATAATAAATGATTATGACCAGTCAAGCAACAATATGTAATCTTGGTGATTTTAACACATTTTCAGATTTTTCTTCGTTCCCCTATGAACAAGCAATTGCACAAATGAATTTCAATACAAACAAGCATTTTTAATGAAAGGCGCTAGTATCTTTTTTTAAATTTAAAAAAAAACCGACAAAAATAAATTTTTTAAATGAGTAGTTCCGAGGGGGAGCTACCAGATTCATCCTGATGCAGCCCAAAAATTCCCTCCCTGAAAAAATTTAGAATCAATATAGTCATTTCGAAAACTTGTTTCCCGCAAGGGGACAAAAAGTATTAAAGAAGAAGTTTTTGGCCTATTTTGGGGATTTGCAAAAACATATAAACCTAATACTTTATGGAGTAAGTACCTATGTTAAATGTGTTCAAAAGGGGAAAAAGGAACCTGATTTAAGTTCATATTTCAAGCTAACATCACTACTTAAACACCAAAACGTGGGGTACCGGCAAAAAAACAAAAACTTTCACCCAAAAAAGAAGTTTTAAGATTCATGAAAAAAGCACTGATAATATTTACCCCCTTTTAATAAAAGTTGCTAAAATTTTTTGGGTTAGCGGTGCTTGTAGAAGAGATGAACTTAAAAATATTGTCATACAGGATAATGAAAATTTGATAGTGGTGAAAATTCCTGACAGTAAAAATAACACTTCCAGAATCTTTGTAGTGTCCGATGAAACAAAAAAACGGACTTTTTTTCTGCAATTTAGTAAATATGCAAATTGCGAAAACCACATACCCCCCCCACAGACGTTTTTTTGTCCAGTATAAACAAGGAGCATGCAGTACGCAATGTGTGGGGAAAAAATTCAATAGGTAAAATGCCTTCAGAAATTGCTGCATACCAAATTAAAAAATCCAGAAGAGTACACTGGACATATTTCGTCGATCCTCTGCGACTATGTTAGCGATTCTGAGAAGGAATTACCAAGTCAAGCGACTTGGAGGCTGAAATCAACGGCTGAGCTGAGAGCTACATTGATGAATCCACAAATCAGGATACCCAATAAAATAGACCATAAAAAAAACCCTCCCCCTGAAAACTAAGTCAACTCATCAAGGGAAAAAAGCGCTTCCATAAGCCACCCGCTAAATGAAATTACAGGTTCTCAATTAATTTACAATATGCTAATAACTGTTCTTTTTTTGTAAATGTTATTAACAAAAAATTTTCCCATTTATAAATATGTTGTGGGTAGTTCTTTCAGATTAAACAAAATTTTAAAAAAAATAATCATTGCTTTAATATTGGTATTATCTGACGCTCGTAGGAAAAATTTTGTACCTTACGCTTGCGCAAAGTGACTTTTCCGCACTTGACTGCTTACCCGAACTACGCTTCGCGTCGTTAAAATAACTATTTCAAATTTGCAAAAAAGTTTTTTTTATCCCCTCCCCCATCAGAGGAAAAAATCGGACTTTTAAAAGCAAATCCTCTAATTTCATTTTTTTTGTAAATTTGACCAAATTTTATTGTAGATCCCAAATTTTGCAAAAATATTTTTATTTATATACAGGGTGGCCCACCACATTCGCCTCGGTTTTTATACGAGAACTGAAAAGAGTTGGGGAAAAACTTTTAGCTCAGTCATGTCTGGGTCCGTAAGGAGCATATTTTAAAATTATTTTAAATATACAGAGTCACCCAAAAAAAGTACATATCATAGTTATATTTTTTCTTATGGAACACCCCATATTTTTTTCTATACTTAGATACTATAGACCAATAAAAGGTAAGTTATTGTTATATTTTCTATACCTTAAACTGACCGTTTCTGAGAAATTTAGAGAAATTTGAAAAATACAGACCATAATTTAAAAATTGTTTACACCCTGTAACATCTAACGAGTTGCTCGTAATTAAATTTACTGCTTAGCTTAAGGTTTAAGTTAACTAATTACATAAAAGTTTTACCTCAATATTATACAGAGTGGTTGCCTTAAAGTTTGGACACACATTTTATTAAATAACTTCCTAAAGTTAAATGATACACCGTGTATTTAGTGGCCTATTTCGATGCAGAACTAGATTCCCTAAAACTGTGTTAGGGTTTCCTATACCTATCTCTTCTGCTTTTTATGCAAATGGCGTTGTAAAAACACTAAAAAACTTATCAAATTTTATACGCAGAATTCAATATTGATAAAGCATAAAAAATAAAGAAACTTGTGACATGGAAAAGCTTTTCTGTCTGGGGCAAAATCTTTTTAAATATATAACTTTCTTTTAAAAAAATAGTATCCTGATATACTACCCCAATTTAATTATTTGCAATCTAAAGTAGGTTTTTAAATATTAATATTTACTGTGAACGAAATTGGTAAGGTACTCTAAATAAGTTTGGGAAGTAAATTATTGCTTTTTAAAGGTACGTAACCATTTAGCGCGGCTGCCCTCCGAGGCAAGGCGAGAAGTAATTTTATTAGAAGTGTTCCAGTTATCACTATAAATTTATTTTTAAAAAATACTAAAAGAACTGACAAGTAAATGAAAAAAGAAGAAAAATAATAAATAATAATGGAAATGCAAGTAAGTAAGAGAACATATTATATAATATATAAGTAACAAAATTTCAAATAAATACACACATATAGTATAGTACTAGTATATGTAGTGCCCGGATTTTGTTATAATTGCCAATTTTGGGAATATTATTAAAGACAAAATTTTGCAAAGTGTTCCTATTATTTGATCAAATGAAAAATGATACAAAAGAATTTTCAATTTTTTAATCCATTATCCTATTTTTTAAAAGGGTTTATAATTTTAATAGTGTTAGCAAAGCTTATCTACCCGGATTTTCACTTTTTTCATGTGAGCGCAAAATAATTGTTATTTTACCTAAACTTAAATCCCAGTATACGCTTTAAATAAATACCATTTAATTTAAAGTTCAAAATTACATCTGCAAAAAAAAACATAAACAAGTACTATATCGAGCTAGCGTTCGTGCTTCGGGCAAATTTCGCTTTCTCTTCTTAATCAAGCAGTAAAATACCGCAAGAGATATTTAAGCTTAAAATATTAGAGGTAACTAGCCGCATTACCGTAATTTCTACATAAAAAATTATTATTACTTTCTTGTAAGTCTAGGAGAAGAAAACTAAAAAATATGACTTAATAAAGGTTTATTAATAAGTAAATAAGTTTTTTAAAGGTGGTGAAACATTTTCTAAACAATACAAACAAATAATTGTATAGGCACCTGACTTTACAAAAACTTGATTGATTTCTTATAGAGGTTGTTAATAACACCTTATGGTATCTCATTTTACCTTACCCCTAACTCATGTCAAAGTACGCCACTTAATGGGCGTGCTGTAGGTTCCATAATGTGCGTGTTCAAACATGTTTAATCGGAAAAAAATCAGGCAATCTTGGAGGATGTGGTAAACGGTTAATGTATTGTTGATCCAGGAAGTCTACGGTTACTTTAGCCACGGGTGATCTGGTATTGTCTTGTTAAAAATTGGTGTTTTTAAACATCTCAAAATATGAAAGAACATGTGGTTCCACTACTTCTTGAATGTGCAAAAAGACCGTCGCGTCAATTTACCTCTAATCAAGACCAGAGATGTCCTGCTACCATAATAGTTACGGTGTTATAAACTTGTTTTTTTTATATTAAACTGTAGATCATGTCTTTCACCACGTCGAATTCTTATGATTGCTCTACCATTATGCTTACCTCAACTAAAGATTATTTATTTCCATTTCCAATTCCACAGAAGCTTGTCTTTGCATCATTGCAATCGGTTGCGCCGATGCTCACTAGTTAATGGCAACATCTAATAGAAGTGATAACAAAATAAGCTCAAAACTTCTTATTCGGCGATACACTGTACGTATCCTGAATACCCTTCCGTGTTTCAGTAATTACTGATTCAAAACCAAACTAGTCAAATTAAAACAATCTCTAGAAATCAAAAGCCTTTATCGGCGGTCTTGCCGCTCTGTTCTTTTCTTACGACTTCCGATGATTTAGTTCTGTATCCTTGGCCATCTTCTTCTTCTTCTTCTGGGAGCCGTCTAGATTTACTACCGGTGCGCGCAGCCTCTTGGGCTTTTTGTGCCCAATCTCCCATTACCTTTTATACCAATCCCCCCATAAGTCTTGTTCCTTCTACGAGTCTGTATAACCCGAGACTGGTTGGTTGATATATTTCTTTGGGGCTTATATTCGGTTGCCCCAATAATGCATATCTTTCGTGATTCAACGATTAACAATTGCAGGTCGCACATTCTGCATGAGCCTATCTTTTGCAGGCGTTCTCTTAGGTTATCGTGTCCTGTTAACAGCACTACTGTATACGAAGTCTTTTCCTACTTTGTTTAAGTAGTTGTTCCTTCGTTCTTTTGGATGGGCCTCTTATAAAGCTTTTTCCATGTCCTATTCTACTAAGGCTTCCCCAGTATTCCTCGTGTTTGTTTTGGATCGATTTCCTGGAATGCCCTCGTGCTGCGGTTTTGGTCAATCAAAGGGCATGTTCTGGACCAAAGTATGATGTGTATAATCTCTGTCTCGCTAGATCATCCGCTTTTTCGTTGCCTTCTATACCTGAAAGTCCTGGTCCCATAGGAAAGTTACCCTGTTGCGTTCTCCCAGGACTTCCAGGCAATCCCATGTCAGTCCTTTAAATTCTGGGCTTTCTTGAATGTATTATAACATCCTAAAATAGTACGTAAAGATAAGCTTGTTCTTCTTCTAGTTTCTGTAAATAACATACCTGCCCCATGTAGGCTCAAAAATTCGCCTTGTCTTAAAGTTACTAACCTGACAAATATGACCAAATTTTCTCGCTCAAGGTATATTGTTTGTTAACATAAAGTTACTTTGTAATAAACTCTTTAAATTTTAAACCACAATCGTGTGCAAAATTTCGGTGAAATTTCGATTGCACAGTATAAACAATTGCACAGTATAAACAAACGACAGGGTAAGCCGTTTAATAAATATGCACATTCTATAAATGGGATTATAGAAACTAGATGTTAACCTTTTTTGGTCACTTAGTATATAACCTTTAGGATTTTATTAAAAAATTGAAGTTTCAAGAAATAAATAAATTGGTTTTATTGGCTAAGCTAAGCCGTAAAACAGCAAACAGAAGCTCCTTATCTGTACTTTATGTCCAGTTAACCTGCAATATCACCACCATGAACAAGTTTTATCTGAGAATAAATGGCAGTAAAATTGCAGCTTTATAGAAGCGACCCAAACTTGTTATTCAACTGTAAGATAAAGCAGGTTAAATTGGGTTAAACATTGAAAGCTCAAAATGATTTGGCATAAAACAAATTACAATTCTAAACAAATGTAACAGTAATATTTAAACATTTTGCATTTTTGGGCAGTGATTTTATATTAAAAGGTAAGAAAAAAATATTTCTTGTTAAACTGGAATATGATGCGATTTGCGTATAGGTGTATTATAGGCCAAAATAAGATTTCTTTGGTAAGTTTATTGATTTATTAATCAGGAATATATTTGGGTTAAAAAAACAGTTATGGCTATCCTTGACTTAATCTATCATGAATGATTTTAATGCCAGTCAGTGCAGCACAGTGGTAATCTTATATCAAGCTTTGACAGTGTTGATCAGAAAATTCTTTTGCTTAAGCTAAAATCATTTAACTTTTGCTCTAAATATTATATAGTCCAAGCGGCGACTGAGGTAAAAGGGTAACCACAACTAACCAGAATAAGTATAAAAATAGACTTTATTACTATGGGCAAGTTCTTTATTCCATCGATAAAAAGTACGCTGAATTTATGCGCTGAACGTCAAATGACGTCATGAGAAGTTCTGATGGAACGAATTAACGAAATGTTTAAAAATGCTTTGCTGTTTGTTCTGCAACTGTCATTGCTTAGCTGGTTGTTGTGTTCTCTTCCGTATTTATTTATATTTTTTTCTCAAGTATTTTATAAAAACGCTTTGATGAAATTCCATCGCACTCTCTAGCGGTAGTTTAAAAACGGTTTGATGAATTAGCGCTTAATGCGCTGGATTCATCGATGCAATTAAAAACTTGCCCCTTTTGGATATTAGACAAGTAATGAACCAACGGTCTGGCGATCTGTAACTTGGTCAATTGTTTTTTTTTATACTTTTTGTAAAATTAATATATAGAACCTAAGTACAATGTTTTACCATTTGAAGGAGTTTTGATCAGCAGAATATAAAAATTTAACTCGGGCACCCCTATTCTTGACACCACTGTTTGCCAGACTACCCTCAAAATATTTATTGCAATAATATATTTTCTATTGAGGGTGTTAATGTCATGCAGATATTTCAGGGGGCGATAGTACTCGTCAAAATAAGAAAAAAATGCAAATATAGCATGGTCTACAGGGCGTCGTTCTGATTATACAGGGTGTTAAACTTTTAATTTTGCTTTCGTTTTTTGTTATAATTTCTTAACTAAAAGACATAGTAATACAAAATTGGAGATTTGGGGGTTCTTTGAGACGAGAAATACAATTTGTCCATACTTTTGATGTTGCTGGTAGAGGGCGCCAGCTACGGCCTACCTCACTTGTTTAAGATGGCATAACTTTTCTTAAACTAAATATATTGACCTGTTTAATAAAAAATAAGTTTTCATAATTCTGTCTGCGCCAAAAATGTTTATTTCATTTAGGTCTCTAGGAGCAACTGTTTTTGAGATAAACGCACTTTAAAGGACCCCGCAATTTTCCGATGGAAAATGTGTTTCGACCATTGTTTTTAAACTTTGCAAAGTAATATTTCTCAACGCGCTGATCAAAAATCTTTTTGGGCACAAAACCCAAGAACCTCTCTAACCCCCAAAATCAGCCTTAAATGTCACTGGGGATTTGAAGACCTTTGAGAGTGATTTTGGAGGAGTTAGAGGGGTTTTTGGGTTTTGTGCCCTTGGAAACTTTTGATCAGCGTGTTTAAAACTATTATTTTGCAAAGTTTAAAAACAATTGGTCGAAACCCATTTTCCATAGAAAAATTGCGGCGTCTTTTAAAGTGCGTTTATCTCGAAAACAGATGCTTCTAGTGACCTAAATGAAACATCTTTGACGCAGAGGGAATTATAGTAACTTATTTTTTAATAAACAGGTCAATATATTGAGTTTAAGAAAGGTTATACCATCTTAAATAAGTGGGGAATGCCGTAGCTGGCCCCCTACGAGCAACATCAAAAGTATGGACGAATTTGAATTTCTTGCCTCAAAGAACCCCCAAATTTCCAACTTTGTACCGCTATATCTTTAGTTAAGAAATTATTACGAAAAAACGAACACAAAATTAAAGTTTGACATCCTGTGTAATCAAAACGACGCCCTTTAGACCATGCATATATTTGCATTTTTTTCTTATTTTGACGAGTACTATTGCCCCTAAAATATCTGTATGACATTTATTAACACCCTGTATAAGGTATAAGAAAAAATTAAACGTTTAAATTTTTGTTTTTTATCTCTTTTTGAACTGAATTGTTCTGGCACATTAATACT
The DNA here is from genome assembly GCA_019359885.1 of Listronotus oregonensis. Classification (NCBI taxonomy): domain Eukaryota; kingdom Metazoa; phylum Arthropoda; class Insecta; order Coleoptera; family Curculionidae; genus Listronotus; species Listronotus oregonensis. The sequence continues at coordinate 23,958 of JAHBCN010002025.1, forward strand.
TAACCAAAATTCTGTCAGACCCCCATTAAGAAATTTCTTTGACGCGAGTTTTTTTTGTTTCTAACATAATGGACATTTAATTATTATTCTGTTAAATATATCATTTCGTAAAGCTTGTGTTTTAAAGTCATAAATATCTGTAATATTGTGTTTTTATTTTGAAGGCATTTTATAAATCTCATAAATTGGCACATACATTTTTTCAAATCAATAAAAAAAATGTTTTCGGTTAAAAAATATAATATCGTTTAGTTTACCCCACTTACACATGTTACACGTTTAGGAAACTGATATAAAAGGTCAGAAAACCCTCGGTCGAAAATTGTAACGCTCTATTTATTCGGGCAAAATGGACATCATATATCTCGTGACTTAGTGAAAGCAAAGTGAAGAAAATTCGGGAAAAGCTATTAAAAGGGTTCAGCAAAATTATTTGAAAGCTGAAAGAAACGAATGGAATGAATTACATACTATGGTGACGGATCTTTCTTTTGGTAACTTTTTTGGGTGTATTTTTTAGCTCTCAAGGCAGCCCACAAAAAATATAAAGCCTTAGTACAAAGTACCATGGGTGACAAATTATTACATTTTTCATTAAATTTCTTTAATAACGTCAACGATTTTTAAGAATTTAAACATGTAGTTACTGAATTTCAGAAGAAGTTATACACTACACTGGAATGGCATTACATACTCTACGTAATACTAACAAATAATTAGGCAGAGGTGTGCCTGACTAATTTTTTTATTTACTAACTTAAAAATTTATTTTGGAATTACAAATTTAAAAAAATGGATTTTTTGGTTTTTTGCTTTGTTTTTTAAATATATTTTAGTATTTTTTTTGCTAAATAACATCTTTTATTTACTAATTTAAAAATTATTTTTTTAACAAAATTATTTCCAAATAAGTTTGATTAAAAAAACATTTATAAAATATAAATATTATATATTAGTATTCTAAAATTTTTTCACAAATATGGTTATTTAAAAATTGACCCAAACATAACGTGTCTATTTCTGTTACATCGTGTAAACTAAAGTTATCGTAAAAAAATGACAATCATTCAATATCAAATTGTGGTAACCTTAAATAATATAATATTACAAAAAGCACGTTTATAGCATGTTAAAAAGAACTATTACAAAATAGTATTATTACGTATTGGTACTTTAAGGCCGGCCGCATACATACAACTTTTTAGTTGAGCAACTGTTTAGTCGAGTTGCGTGCTTGTGCGATTTTTATGACGACCAAACAGTTTAGTCGCCTAAGGTGCGCATACAGTCAATTCAATCGCTATCGATTTATGTACTTGTTTGAATAGCCACAGGACGACTGTTCAGTTGAGCGTATGCGCACTCCAATCAGAAGGCGATTCGATGTGGTTTTACGACTATTTAGTCGAACAACTATCTAGTTGCTAATATGCGCACCTACATACATTTCCATATACTTTTAACGTGCGACTAAACAGTTGCTCGACTAAAAGTTGCATGTATGCGGCCGGCCTAAGAAGCCTGCATATAGTAATTTAAAAAATAAATTTAAACATATTAAAATCTCTAAAAAAAATTGTAAATGAAAAATATTGCAAAAAAGGATAATCATTCAATAGAACATTGTGGTAACTATAAAAAAAAATTCGGCGATTTTTTATTTGTACGTAGTACTAACGTATAAAAAATAATTTATTAATAGTATACTTTGTTTCACGACGGTTTGTACTTTCGTCATCAATTGCCTTACCCTTTTTAACAAATTAAAAAGATCAAAAACAGACTGAAACAAATTAATGATGTCAAAAACGTTGGTCGTTTCTTAAAATCAAAATGGCTGCCGTTCAGCAGCTGATTTTTTAAAGCTACAATAATAATATCCTAAAATATGGGTTATAAAATTATGTCATTTTTCAAACTTGTCAAAAAAATTGTTTTGTTAAAAGTAACGTCAGATTTTATTTGCATTTTCGTATCTTTATTGTGTAAAATGCCTCGACGGTATTCAGAAGGTAAACAAAATATGATTTTAAACCTTATTGACTATTTCACACAGGAGAGAGATGCAGGAATTAACCTGTTTCCACTTACTGCAGTTTTAGAGGTAAGTAGATTTGTTTATTCTTGTGGTTTGATATTGGTATACATATTAAAATGTAATTTATGACTATATTTCTTTGCATGCTGTAGTGAGTAGCTGATGCCCTGGGAGTCGAAATTACCACCGTTTAAAAGATAAGTTCGCATGGGATCAGAAACAATGAGGATTATAAAGCAGCCCCAACAACTGCAATTCAATGCTCTCGTGGACGCCCTCTTCATAAGATTCATGAGCACATCATTAGAAAAAGAATTTAGGCAATGTTTGCTGCAGGTATTTAAAATAAACTTTATTTTATTATATAAATTGTAAAAATGTATACATATTTTTTTTTACAGGGGAACATGTTATATTAGTTTCAGTCGAAACAAATTTGCAGAGTCTTGATGGTGTGGAAATTTCAAAAGCGTCTCTATGTAGAGGATTAAAAGCACTGCAGTTTAAATGGCAAAAAGATTCTATATCCAACAGAACATATTTAATAGAACAGCCATATGTCATTGAAAAAAGAGTTCGTTTTTTAAGGTCATACCAGGATAATTTTACCGCCAGTATTGCTTTAAAACCTGTGTTTTTGGACGAAACGTGGATATACAGGTTTGTAGAAAAGTTATATTAAAATTATACAAAATGTAAAATATACATATTTTCGTTATAATAGCAAAGGAACGTTTAGAAATAGTTGGCAAGATACCTCAATTAAAACTGTCAAGAAGAAAAGTTCAGAAGGCGTCAGATATATTATTTTGCATGCTGGATCAGAGACGGGTTTTGTTTCTAATGCAATCCTTATTTTTGAATCTGGTTCCAAATCCGGTGATTACCATGATACCATGAACGCCGAAAATTTCGAAAAGTGGTTTTAAGAACAATTGCTTCCAAATTTAAAAGAGCCATCCCTCATAGTGATGGATAACGCATCCTACCACTCCAGGTTATTAGAGAAGATTCCAAACTCAAGTTGGTCTAAGCAACTACTTCTAAGATGGTTACAAGATAGAAATATCGAGAAAAAAGATATGTGTAAGCAGTAACTTATATTTTATTATAATACATTACTTAAAAAATTATGCTTTTTGCTTCTTTAGACTTGACGAACTAGCATTACAATATGGTCACCGAGTACTGAGGCTTTCATCTTATCATTGCCAGTTTAATCCCATAGAAATGGTATGGTCGGAGTGCAAGAGGTACTATGATTCAAGAATATGTTCAGTCAATCCAGTTACTGCCAATGCGGTTTTAAGCATATGGAATGAAACACTCGAAAAAGTAATGTTTTTAAATTAACCATATTGCCTTTACTTTAATGTTTTTTATTTTCCTATAGGTAACCCCTGACAAATGGACCCATTACTGCCGCCATACGAATAATCTTATTCAAGCAGCCTGGCAAAGAGATCGCTATTTGGACTCTTCAGATATTCTTCCTGTTATTATAAATGTAAACGACTCAGATTCATCAGAATTTAGTAGCGATGATGAATGTGTTTCAAATTTTCATATCTTTTATTCTTGATTTTTGTTCATTTGTGTTTCGCTGGGAGTTTTTTTTGTAATAAATTCGTTTATTATCTTTTTTCTCCCATAATTATGTGTATTATTTATTGCTTTGTAAATAAGCCAAACGTATTGTGTTGCAGTTGCTTACTGTATTTATGAAAAACACCAAACACATACTAAATTATTATACGATATTTCATGGAATAACGAAAAATTGAGAAAAGGCAATACATTTTTGTATAAACAAGATGTATAAAACCACTTTGTAAGCGTTTAATTATTTTGGATATTTTTGGTCTCTCCTAAATGAACTTCATGGGCCTAATTGCACCATTTTATGAATAAACTTGACTTTGTTAAGTCGACTTAAAAGTAAAGCCAAGCTTGACTTTTGTTCGGGTTGCAACTTAGTTTAACTTAGTAAGTGATAATTCATTGCACCACCGCATATTATAAGTTACGGCTATGGTATTTTCTGCTTTTTTAGTGTTCAAAAATCCAGTTAAACCTTATAAACATCCATATAAATAATTTGATTAAAGAAATTAAAAAAAAAAGAACCTAAACTAACAAATAAAATTACCAAAAAAGAGAGAACATGCGAAAAAAAAACGTTTGTTGCTAGCAAGGTATAAGATAGCACGGTACAAGAATATTATAAAAAATAGACCAATTTATAGACCGTCTTTTTTTTAGCCTGAAAATCGGAAAGAGTTTAAAATAACTGCAAATCGTTATACACGTGCTATATTCCAGGTATTAACTGGAAAAGCCTTGTGAGTGTTCCAGATTCCTGGACCCTCCCCAGAAGGTATTGCATGAAATTGCCTTGCAAGCCAAATTGCTATATATGTATTATATTCCAGGTATTTCTTTCTGGTTTCTATAAGGCTTAACACTGTTGGTTTAAAAAAATAAAATCTTTCTAAAAACGTTGTATTCTGATAATTACTTTTTTTATTATGCCGACTAAAACACCCATTTTCTAAAAAATCGGTGATTTCGATGGTCTTTTATCATGAGAAACACAAAAAATCAATTGGGACAAGAATAACGTTAAGTCTAGATATATTTAGGCTGAGATAAAGCGAATCTTAAATCCGCCGATAACGCTGATTCAATCAAATTTTTGATTTAAGCTTAGCTTTACCTTAAGAAAATTAAAAATTTTATTGGTGCAATCAGATCATGATGAATTAAATTTTATTAGAAAACAATTCTGAACGTGCTCTAAAGAGCGCTTTGAAACGTACTTGCGTCAATATTGCCTAACTTTAATTAAAAATGTGAACAGCATTGAATTTATATGAATTAGCTACGACCACCCTATTTTCCAAGTCATGACGTCATTGATGACGTAAGTACAAACCCTTGTGAAACGTTTTTTACTCTATAATTTTCTATTAATAAACGATTTTATTATAGGCAACTTATAATATACAAAACATACATTGTCCCTTTCTACAAATTTGTCATTCGAATGACAGCCATTAAAATATTTGCCAAATTTGTTGCCTAATATTGAAATACGTCCTAAAAAAAATAGGGAGAATTAGGATTTTCCACAATTAAATAACACAACAATCCCCGAAAAAATATTGTAACTAACTCGGGCATTAATGATCCCAATCCTTAACTGATACATAGAATGCATTTAAAAAGAAAAAAATTAATGATTAAATAATGATAATGGGTATTGGTATTTTTAAAAGCTTTGCCAAAATACAGGGTGTTCGGAAAATGCGTTAGGAAATTTTAAGGGGTGATTCTACATAGGAAAATAATGTTAGTAAGTCATTTGGCAAAATGTCGAAATCTCCATGGTTACCAAGATACAGGGGTGCAAAGTTCAATTTTTAGTTTTGTTTTTCCGCCATATTACATTTATTCTTTAATCAATTTAGTTGGTGTTCGGCATACGAACCGAGCTCTTTAGGTTCTAATATTGTACGTTAAAAGTAGTTCTTTTGAACACCGCTAGAGGGCACTTTACCTGAAACACAAAATTTATTTACACCCTATCTTTTTAATTCGGACAGATATTGCAAATTTGAATATACCAGCTTAAAGACAATTAAAAACTCAAAAAAGAATGTACTCTTTATTAATGCCGATAAACCTAATCATTTAGCCATCAATCGACATCAAAGTTTTCATCAGTTTTATCCAAATTAACCATGTATTTAAATGGAATCAACAAATCAAGTCGCCTTGTGTATAATGAATTTGACAGCTAATGATTTTATACGTATATTTATTAATAAATTTGTCAACAAAAAAACTTAACACTAATTTAATATCTAACTAATCTTATTGGTAACTTACAAAATTAATTCTTTAAAAACAGAAAAATTATAACATATTTTCGAAATGCCCCCCATTCATTTCTATACATTTTCTAATTCTCTTTAAAAAATGTCCTCTTATGCGAAAAAATATACCTACTGTATTTCTAATAATATCACAACCATTTAATATCCGTTGACGCAAATCATTTATATCGTTTACCGGCGTCTTATAGACTAAAGCTTTCAAATGGCTCCAAAAAAAGAAATCCATTGGATTAATATCTGGAGAACGGGGTGCCCAAGATAATGGACCGTTTCGTTCAATCCACCTATCAGGAAATGATTCATTTAAGAACCTTTGTACAGCCACATTATAATGGGGTGGAGCGCCATCCGGAAGTAGCCACATGTTTAATCTGGTTTGTAGGGGAACGTTTTCAAGCATGTAAGGTAGGTCGTTTTGAAGTAAATTTTAATAAACCTGTCCATTCAACGGTCCGTCAAAAAAATAAGGTCCTATTAGATGATCTCCTACAATTCCGGCCCATACATTCAACGAAAACCTTCGCTGATGCTGTTTTTCTTCAATGGCGTGAGGGCTTTCATCAGCCCATTCGTGCCTATTACGAAAATTTGTAATCCCTCCCGCGTGAATGCTGCTTTGTCAGTAAACAAAATTAGGTCGATGAACTGGTTATTTTCTTGATATTTTTCCAAAAGACTATTGCACATGTCCAGTCGTAGTTGTGAGTCACCCTCATAAAGTGCTTGAACCTTCTGTACATGAAATGGGTACAAAAGTTCTTCATGGAGAATTTGCCAAGCTGTAGAATTAGCAATTCCCTCTTGTAACGCAAGATTCCTTGTGCTAATACCTGGATTTTCTTCTACTCTTTCGATAACTCTTTGTTCTCTTTCAACAGTTCTCACATGCCTTGGTCTGCCTTTATCGGAAAACCCAGTTTTAAAAGAACCTATCTCACCAAGTCGTCTGTGAATGTTGATGAGAGTTCGTGCACATGGAGCATTCTTTTCTGGATAAGTTCCAATATAAATCCGCCGGGCCTCTTCTGCATTCCCATGTGCTTGCCCGTAACAAAAATGCATATCACGGTACTCAATATTTGAATATTCTCGTTCCATTTTATATCAATGTATGTTTTTAACACGAAAAATTATTTTAAACACAACAGTACTGCAACCAATATTTGTCAAATTTCGCAAGATTTGACACAAGGCGACTTGATTTGTTGATTCCATTTAAATACATGGTTAATTTGGATAAAACTGATGAAAACTTTGATGTCGATTAGTGGATAAATGGTTAGGTTTATCGACATTGATGAAGAGTACATTCTTTTTTGAGTTTTCAATTGTCTTTGATCTGGTATATTCAAATTTGCAATATCTGTCTAAATAAAAAAGATAGGGAGTAAATAAATTTTGTGTTTCAGGTAAAGTGCCCTCCAGCGGTTTTCAAAAAAACTACTTCTAACGAACAATATTAGAACCCAAAGAGCTCGGTTCGTATGCCAAACACCAACTAAATTGATGAAAGAATAAATGTAATATGGCGGAAAAACAAAACTAAAAATTGAACTTTGCACCCCTGTCTCTTGGTAACCATGGAGATTTCGACATTTTGCCAAATGACTTACTAACATTATTTTCCTATGTAGAATCACCCCTTAAAATTTCCTAACGCATTTTCCGAACACCCTGTATATAGGCTTTTGACTATGTAAAAAAAAGGAATAAAAGGCACTACAACGGTAAAGGGGTTTTTATTGTTTCTTATATTCAATTAACTCTAAAATATAAAAAAACAGCGAAATGCTTTATTCACAGAAGTGCATTTTTGACATAGAGCTGGATTTGTCCACTTTTCAGTTTTTTAATTTTAATTCAACTTATATTTACTTTATGTACAGGATGTCCCATTTTCGACATTTTCATAGGATATGTCCGTGATTGTAAGTACTATCAAAAAGTAAAAACTAACCAAAACTAGCCAAAAAAGTAATATGGCTTAAGAGATACAGGGGAAAATAAAAAAGCTTCAATTTTAGAATAACCTCATATTTTTTTAGTTTAAAGAGACATAGAAAAATGGTTTATACAAAAGCTTTTTTTTAAATGATTGTTAAATAATCTTTATTTTTTAGAATAACTACACAGGGTCAGTTATCGGACGTAACCTCGTTTTTCTAAATGAAACACCCTGTTTATTTTAATTTAAAAAAAGCATATTAAATTTTTTTTTCAATAGTATAACACACCATGGATGATATTGGTTTTCTAGATGATTTATTTAAACTTTATGACTTTAAACCACAGGACAAGAAAAAAAATTATAGAAAAAGTTAAAAAAAACATTCAAAATGAGAAAAAACGATGTCAGTTGCCAACGTTTTGAAATCATATCTCAGTTACTACAAATCGTAAACATTTTTACCGAAATCCATTCAAAAAAACGTAATAACATTTTTTTGTAAAGCAATACTTATACCTTAATTTACGTGAAGAAAGTTAGAAGACAATATTTAAAAAATAACAAAAATTACATTATTTGTTTTTTTTGTTAGTTTTTTAAAATATATTTTTGTCAATTTTTTTTGGCTTTAAGAAGTACTAATAGGATGGTAAATTTAATTGTAAATAACATTTCTGTTAACGTAAGTTTACAAAAAGTACCCTTTTTATGTAGAACTAAGCAGAAAATAAGTATCATGTACCAAATTACCATTAATACTAATATCAAAAGGTTTATGACAAAATAATTTTTAAAAAATGCTTAGAGCTACACTATTGCTTCGTGAAAATTACAACAATGTATCAATAAAAGGTGTTTTTCGGTCAATGTTTTAACTGTGCCAAGTTTCATTTAATACGAAAAACCCCAATTAAAAAATGAAAAAAAAATCCCAATTCTGAAATTTTCACACCCTGTATCTTAAAAATAGAGCCGTTTTGAAGCTATGTTTATAAACATTTTTGTCTTATTTTTACCAAGGAATTTCCATTAATCGATGGCCTATGTTTTTTTAATCGCCCTGTGTAATGATTACCTCTTAACTCGTCTTTTTTTTCGTAAACGCTGCTTAAGTATTTTATTGCAAAAGTGACAAAAGTTGATATTCTAAAAATCAATTGTATATAAAAACACGCTTTCATGTTAGAAAATATATCGTGATCTTTTTTCATGTTAGACATGTTAACTCGTACAAAAGGTCAAAAAGCGCTTTTCTACAAATTGATACGGTCTATTTATTTGGGAAACTGAACTAAATTTAGGCTGTAACGTCGTAAAAGAAAAGTGTAAGGAATTTATGAAAAGTTATTAGAAGGGTCAAAAAATGTTCTTAGAGCTGTAGCAAATGTACAAAATTAAATTTCCTATTTTGTTTTTTATAATAATTGCTATATATTACGTTAACTTTTCTAGGTTGCCTTTTAATTCATTTTTATATTAAAATTATTTTCTGATATGCCAGAATATAAAATAAATATTAAATCAATAGTGACCGTATTTTTAGAAATGTAACTTCCAAACGTAAATATTTCTATTTAAATGTTGAACTTAATATTAAAAATAGTTATAATTTAAAAATTAAAAAAGGTAGATATATACATTAAAATTTATGTTATTTATAGTACAAACTAATAGGGTTTGCCAACAACCTATTTTTAGTATGCTTCCAAAAACATATAATATTTCCATTATAACATAAATTAGAGCACATGAAAATGTATTACAACTTTATAAAAATAATAAAATTCACTATTTCATATATATATATATATATATATATATTATATATATATATATATATATATATATATATATATATATATATATATATATATATATATATATATATATATATATATATATATATAATCATACTAGCTTTATATATATAATATATATATAAAATTTTAAATGCTTTGCACAACTACAAGACATGAAAATGAAAAAACACGAATTTAAATTTTAATGAATACTACATCTATGACTCAAGACATCATATACAACTAAAATAAAAGAATGATACACAAAATAAAGGCGAAATACATAAATGACAAACAGGACATAAAAATAAGTAAATATACCACAACTTATTAATTAGTTTTTAATAATTATTTTTAAATATAACTATATATTTTAGACAACTTATATACTAATTTATATATCCTTAAAATTAATATTTCCGTAATATAAATATATATAAAATATAATTAATATAAATTTAATATATATATAAATATTTTATATATATATATATATATATATATATATATAAATATATATTATAATATTAATATATTTTTATTTTTAATTGTTATATATTATATATAAAATAAATATATATATATGTAATATATATATATATTAAATATTGACAACTGTTTAAATTAAGTTTTATTGTTTACATATATATTTGTCTGTGATAATAACCGTAAATTGATTTAAAAAAATATTAGGGTATACAGGTGGTCTATATTTTAACTAATTTTATATTTTATTTTAGAAATTATATCTTAAAAAAAAATCTCCAAAACATAGGGAAAAGTTGAAGTATGTTGTTTTAATTTGTCAAGTAACCTATACCCAAGAATAAGAGTTAAAAATATTATTAAATTATGGTTAAAGAAGAAAAAAGGGAATTATATATATATATATATATATATATATATATATATATATATATATATATATATATATATATATATATATATATATATATATATATATATATATATATATATAAATATGAGGTTTTGTTAAAATAAAATAAAAAAAATTGCACAAAATGTCACGTGCAACACTATTTTGTTAATAATTAAAATAAACTAAACCTAAAACCGCTTCTTCTTGATTATTTGGAATTTATAAAAACAGAATAAATTAACTAGGTTTTAGGATGCAATGTAGAAGAAATACCATATTTTTTTATTATAAGGTGTTAAATTCGAATCAGATACCTAACTTTACAAAATACTGTTTTTAAAGCACAATTTTTTGATTATTATTATTTAAATCTATGCAATTTAACCATATTATTTTTAGTTTATACGGGTTAAAAGTTAAAAACCTAATAAAAGTCTCATGTTACTATAAAAACAATACGTCGCTACTAGCGGCGACTTGTGTTCTAACTTGAGTGGATATATAAAATTTTATGGTGCAGTTTTAAAGAAATTTGTCACAAAATAGCTATTATATAAAAACTGCCAAGTTGCCTAAAAAAATTATATTTAACTTTTGATATTGCAACTGTTGGACCTGTATTTTACCTTTTTTATATTTTAATTGTTGTTGTTTTTGAGGAAATTATAATACAAAGTATTGTTAAAAAATTGTATAACTGACTTTTAAAATAAAAAAACCTTTAAATCATAGACTATAGAACGCACAGTACCGGATTTCATAAACATGGTGTTAATTTGTAAGATTTTTAGGTATAAAAGTTAATCTGAGTTTTCCGCTTTTCCGACACCATTGCAAAGCTATTTGCACTTTTTTGTCTCTGCTAATTACTTAGTTCCTTACATCCTACAATAAAAAAGAATTTTCAGTTATTTCTAGCAATGCTCATCCCATTCAACGACGGGAAAAAATGGAAAAATTACTACATACGACTTTACGATACGCTCGATTTGATGCTAATATCTGTAATATTGCCAAGTGCACTGTTTTTAAGAAAAACAAGTCAAATACAAAGCCCAGTTTATTATTATTTTTATTTCTAATACATTTAACCCATGCTATCACTAGAACCTCTAAATATCCAAAATCTATTCTATGTAGTTTCTGAAATATGGAAAATCTACGTATATCGGTCGGGTCGGGTAGAAAGATTGATATATAACATATATTAATTTGTCGACTACTTTAAACTTAAGGTAAAACGGCTTTTTTTAAGTATTAAATGAATTGAAATATGGAATTTATTAAAGTCTTTTATTTAATAAAAAAAACGTTTTTTTTAATTGTCTGTAAACGAGATATCAACAATCAAATTTTACATAATTACCATGGTTGATATCTGTCATGTATGAAAGCCGTGCCTTCATTTCGGAATATCTCGAAAACTTTTCTTACGATATTTTTTTAAAAATGAATGCAATATACATCAAAGTATTCGAAAACAAAAAAAAATAATAGTTTTGCTAAAAAGATATTGATTTTTAAAAGTTTACATGTGTTGTGTACAGTCTCCTACAAAAATAATATTTTCAAGCATTGAAAACCTCTAATTTTTGGTAAAGCGTATTCAATTTTATTTGGAACAGCGTAAATTTGGGGTTTATTTAAAAAACTTCATCACGAATTAAACCAAAATAGGAAAAATTATAATGATCCAGATAATCAATTTTGGTTAGAGAGAGATGGGCGATTTCGGCGCGGATAGCATGGAAGAGACGAAGATAAAAGATGTTTATCCCAATCTCGATTTGACTTGTGGACGGGCCGGGCGTTACTTACTATAAGGCGATACTTTTGTCTACGACTCGACTGTCGCTAAACTATTCTAAATGAAAACTTATAAACCTTATTGAAATAATAAAATTTTGCGTTTATAATTATCTAATGGGATTGGTTTAATCAAACATACAAATAATATAAACCGCGTCATTTATTTTACTAATTTAATCGCTTCTTAAGTTTCTCTTTTCAACTTAAATATCGGAGATTAATGATCGTAAGTTGTGACATTTATGCGGGTAAGTATTTATTGACAAACTTTAAGAAAGTTTAGGCTTAAACAAGGCAGAAAATTCGGTTTCGTGTAAGAAGGGTTCAGAAGTTTATGAACTTGGGTAAAATGATGGAGCAATTCATTATTTTTTATATTTTTGATACATAATAATTTATATTTGGTAAATTCTTTTATGAATTTTTTGTATCTAACTAAGGTATAGTTAAATTCAACTGCCATTTATAGTAGGTTATGTTTCGAAGGCTACGCCCACAATAAGTACAGTTTTTTTACGCAGTGATTACAAATCTAAAAGAATTTTTGGCTAAAATCATTTTGCTTTTAAAATATTTTTTTAGTAATTTTAGCCAAACTAATCAAATTATTAATAATTTTTCCGTTTACTTTGCACAACAGCAATTATTATATGAAAAATCATTTAATACCCATAATATATTTATAAACTCTTAGTTTTAATTTATTTACAGAAGTTTGTAAGTAAAATTAGGTATTTTTTTTGGTTTATTTCATGCAATTTAAAGCCATTTAAAATACAGCCTTCCAGTGAAATTGCTTAGGAGTCTTTAGAAGCGTTGATAGCTGGCAAAAAAAACCTAATAAAGTAACAAAATCCAAAAATTAATTTAAATACTACTCAAGAATAACGACAAGTTAAAAACTAATATAAACCATTTTTCCAAAAGTTAAGTTTAAATTATACAAAATAATTATCCAAAAAATATTTTTATTGACTTACAACTTTATGCGTATAATACAGAAAAAATTGTCTGTAAATTTGTTGCTTTAAAATACTTTTCTTTTGCAATTTCCGGTTATTTTTAGCAACCAAAGTATAAATCACCAAACAATTATTTAGCAGGACACACGAAAACCAGATTATCACGAAACGACATGAGTAAGTAGATTTTGCCGTGTCTAACTAAAATTATTGCAGCCAAAACGAAAGTAGTGTATTATGGTTCTAGATACAATTTTATATTATTTACTGCACAATTAAATACGTTAAAATAAACACTACTCTCTGTTAAATAAAGAAATATAAAAATGAATGAGTGAAAATGGCTATATCAAATTTTAGGGAAGGCAGTCTCTGGGTAGCTCATTCCAATTTACATCAGTTTTATCTTTAAGTTAGAAATTCTTCCCATATTGTTTTTGTTTAACTAAAAATAAATCTTAAAGGTATTGTTAATCCTGACCAAACGGCTTAAGGGGTGGTGGTCGTGGTGGTGAAGCAACGTGTGTTACAAAATAGGGTGATATTATTTTAAAGAGTTACGTTGTTTGTTTATTTTTACCCTTTCGAAACACCATTTGGGTTACACCATATCTCTGCGATGTGGTAAAATGTATTTTGACAACTTTTTATTTTTCGTCTTTTACCACGTGGACTTTGGCTCGAGCTCTAGACAAAATCGAGACTCTATTCAACTAGTTAAGGTAATTATGTCTAGGTTTTGCAGTAAGAAGTAATACTCACTAAGGTGGCTATTGTAAAAGCCCAACATCTTTAAATTGACGATAAACAATTTTGCCAGGTTCTGTAAAGCACTGATTTTCTATGTGTGATGTAAAACCAAAAACAATTAATCTCTGGCAACAAGATTGGCGTTATGTCGTTTTATGGATCAATCCTTGCATTTGAATCAACTTTGCAGATATTTGTTTTTTTTTGTTAGCTAAGTTCTACATAGAGAAAAATGCAAGATGTAAAATACGTGTAGTTGGAAAAACCATTCTACAGACATAAAAACACCTATACAAAGGATATAGGGCAAAAGGAAAGAAATAGTTTCTGGTTTTTTTAGTGAGAAGAATTTTTTTTCACTAAAATTATAAGAGTTATTCTATTTCTAAGTAAATTTTCCTTGGAACTAATTATTTTTTAACAAATATGGATATACCCTGACGAGAACCATCGAAACATGTCGACGTGTAGGTGTCCCTTCATATTTGTAAGTAAATTTAAATTATATTTCTTTTTAATAAACTTTTCTTTTTTATTAACAGAGGACACCCATCTAAAAATATTTTACATTTTTTATATATTCTTTAGGTTTATTTATTAAAGAAATAATAAAATACTTGTATGTTTTTAGTTATATTGTCGCAAGGGTGGACTTTCCCTTCACAATTTACTATAAAATTTAGATTTATTTAGAATTTATAATAAATATATTTCTTTGTTATTTTGGAGCCAAGCCAAATAATTTTTTTCCCTAAATATTCCCAGAAAAATAAAATAATTTTTTAACATCCCGAATGTTAAATAGCTGTTTGTTCTGTAAAATTTGACCGCTTATATGTATGGAAAAGCATTGTTAATTTGACTTATATGTTTATAAAAATAAACAAATAGCTGGAGACAATAGGTTGTACAAAAACATTTTATTGTTCCGAAAACACTAATAATAATAACGTATAGGTAAATAAATGTCCATCGGCCTGATGTACTGTACGAATATTCTTTTTTTTTTATTAAAATAGATGTGTCCTAGTTACTCCCAATTTTTGTAAATATATTGTTAAACTGTTTTAAAATTAGATACTAATATAACAATTTAAAAAATATGGTATTTTCCAATAAAAGCTAACATAACCTGCAAAGCTATAATTGCCTTTTTTGTATTTTCAACATCATTTACTCGAATACGATATACTTTTCTGCTACGCTGGTTTTCATTCATTCTATAAATGATTGGTTCTAAATTGCTGAATCGGACTTTACTAACGGGTAATGCACCAGTAAATATCGTATCTGGATTGCTCGAGATCCTGGTATTTTTAATCCATTTCTTACTGGGTCAGATTTGCTGAACCTATTTTTGGTAATAATTGGTTTCGCATTAAAACTTTAATGAGACAAATAAAGTCATAAAAATATTCTTGGTAATAGCAACCACTAATATTTATACTATATGTTATGTTATTTTACGTTATTAAGGTACTTAAATTTATGTTTTTGTTTCACCGGTTTATACATATACAGTATGGGCATAAAGTCTGGACTAGCTCTAATAATAAGCCCATTTTTAACTTTTCGAAAAATCCTCGAACATGCCAATCAATTTTTTTTCCGCTCACATTTTGACGTAGGTCATTTGTTTATCAATTATCTTGTACAGTATGCTTCTTAATTTTGATAAGATTATGTCAAGCTATTTTAAAATGGTATATATTTAAAAGGTAAATATATCCTTATGTAACTTACCATGAATGACTTATTATTTTTTGTTTTTTTAATTAAAAAAAGAAAACTAGTTAAAGCAAAAAAAAATTGACATACAAAACAATCCATTGTCAATCCTAACAATAAGGCATCTAATTAAATCATCCAAAAGGTTAAGAAAAGCTAAGGTGGCAGCATAAGAATAAGAATAATAAAAATTGCACCAACAAGATGCAAAAAAATCTTTATTGCTTTTTTAAATAAAAAAATAAAAAATTTTTTTTTAGGTTTAAACAGACGCCATTTTTTAAAGGCTTGACACAAAATTTTAAAGCATTTTAAATTACGTCAAAATGTTGGCAGGAAACAAATGAATTGACATGTTCGAGCGTTTTTTCGACAAGCCAAAGGTAACCAATTATTAGGGGTAGTTCAGGCTTAATTCTCACCCTGTATTTATGTAATAGCCTGGCCAATTCTCAAACATTTTTGTTCCTTAGGGTCAAAAATAAAACCTTATATGTGCATTGTTTGACTTATTTTGTATCACTTTCGGTTTGACCAGAAATGTAGTTTTTTTTAAATTTTGCCACCGGCATTTTTCTCTTATTTTGATGGGTTATACAATGACTTCTTACATGTAATTTATAGATAATTCTGCTTTAAAATATTTACTTTTTAAATTTCAGTCTAGAGGCCCATGACTATGTTAAAACGGTCAATTTTAAATGGAGTAGTTATGGAGTAATGGATTTATTGGTTTTCTGTTGGAGACCTATGGCTTTTTCGGACTTGTTAATGTCGTTAACCCTGTCTAAATAGGCCGTAAAATACAAGACTCTAAAATCCATTTTTTATTGCTACTTGATGTAAAATTAACAGTTTTAACGTATTCACTGCACTTCGGATTGGAGTTTATAAAACTAAATATTTTGAAGCAGAATAGTCATGAAATTATATATAAGGCTACACTGTTTTTAAAATATTAAACTCCATTAAAATAAGACAAAATATACAGGTACTCCGATTGACCATTTTAGAGAACTAGATACTTTTGGTTAAACCAGAATTAATACAAAATAAGCGAATTAATAAAAAATCCCTTTTATGTCAAATACTCACGCACTTTATTTTTTTATCCCAATATATGTGTTGTTTCAATAATTGCAATTTGTTTAAATAAATTTATGTGAACAAGTTTTAGACTTTAATATATGTGCGCTCCACTAATAATGATAAATATTCCATATATAAATAATATGTAAATAGCAAACCACTATAATATTTAGTATTAAAATACGTTAAATACAGCTTTTACTAAAATAAATTATTTAAAAAGTAATTTGCTGGATTTGCTTCTGTTCTTACACTTGTTAAAGATATATTTAGTTTTTTTTTGGCATTAATTTTTTTTTAAATATAAACATTTTTAGTTAGTTAGTTATTAGACTTTTCAAAATAAATTTTGATGGTTTTTGACTTTAACCACAAGAAGTGTTAGATCTATTTCTAAACGTCTATACTCTTTTTCAGAAACTGATGGTTGTTTTTTCTTTTTATTTTTGATAAGTTCGCTTTAGGTTGAGTTTGCAACAAATTTGCTGCTTGTATATCATAGACATCGGTCCCAGCTTTAAATTTTAAAATAAAACTACTTCTGGAACCTTGTAAGTGCATTCTTTTTGCTCAGACTACAAAATTTTATTTTTTTTTTTTTTGATTTTGGGAATTGGGGCGTTTTTGAAGCAGGCGTCAAATATGTTTGGTGCGTAGGTATGCGCAAAAGACCGTTAATTTTAGTATGCCGGTATAACCATAATATTTTATTAAGAACTGTGCAAAAACCATTTGGTATTCTTAAATGACATAACATCATAAATTTGACGTGTTGAATGTGTAGGTCTTGCTAAATGCCCCAATATTTTTGTTGGTCAATATATTTTTCGATGTTTGCATTATAAATTCTTATGAGTCGAGTAAAAAAGAAAAAGTTGTTCTCTAAATTACCTACACATCATCAAATTGACATGTTTGTAGGTTATGCTTAAAAGAATCCACTCATGAAGTTTTAGAGGAGTGTTTTTTAATTTTTTTAAAATTTAAAGCCGGGACCGATACCCATTATGTATGTGGTGACAAGATAAAAAATCAATCAACCTGCAAACCTTTCACAAAGAAGTACTTATGTTTTTATAGATTTACTACATTAAAAAAATTAAATTATCCAAACTGTGGCGTACCTCGATTTAATTCAAGCAGCCACACAAAAAGTTAGATGTACTTTTTGTAAGACACAGGTTTTTCGTGGTAATTTTGCCTCCTAATCACGATTCCGTTGTCGCAATTTCGCTCTGACGTTAGCATGTTTTTTTAACCTCAAAAAACTGATAAAAAATGGTGAAAATTATTAAAAATTAACTAGGAAAAACTGAATTTGTAAAAAGATTATTTAAAGAAACAAGAACAATATACAGAATTGAGAAAGTAGATTAGCATCTAGACAAACAGTAGTTAATTTTCTTTTATTTACAAAAAATTATAAAGAATAGGCAAAAAATTAAAGTAAAAAAAAACATTTAAAAAGATTATTAGTCAGGAAAAGATGTTGTTAGGATAGAGAATTGTAAAGAGGTATTTATTACGCTTTTAAGGTTTTGAGACTCTAAATAAGCACATTTTTATAAAGAATATTTTCATTTAAGAGAAAATAACGACCAAAACAAAGTTCTCAAAAAAATGAAATAAACTTGTAAACAACTGTTTTAATATACAGCTATATACAAAATTTATTTTATTATTATTTTTTAACTTGTATTTAACAAAATATTAAATTAAAAAAATAAATTTTAAAATATTAAAACATGATTTTTAAATACCCTATATTTCTTTTAATTTTTAAATTTTTTTTACCACAGAAACCCAATCCAATTTAAACGATATAGGAAAATGACTGGTCAAAATTTAAAGGTATATACGGTATGGTCCATAAAGTGAGCAACAAACGGGTTACTGTTTTATTTGTAATCTGCCAGAATTTTATTTTTAGTAAAAAGTGGTGCATTATATCCTTATTTAAAAAAATATAACAAAATGTTTAAAAGAAAAGTTATTTAGAAGAAAACGGTATGCAAATATTAATTCATGGCCTACCAAGGAATGTTTCTTTTTTGGAAAATTTTAAATTACATCTGTATCATACATGTTTAAATATTCTAAATGAACTGTGTCTGAATGGCCAAAATTTTGTACTCTGTACATATTCAAAAAAAAAAGATTTTTTTTTATAAATGGTAAGGATCGGACTCCAAATTTTGGTATTGCTCTTTAATTTTTTTTACATGGTCCATTTTTACGTGAAAATTACTTCTTATAAAACCAATACATGTTGTATTTTTAGAGGGGACGATATCTTTGGAACTTCTAAATATAAGTTCTTTTTTTCATATTCTAAATGTATAATATGTTAAAAATATACTGTAAGAAGAAAAAAGTAAAATATTAAATATTTATAAAGATATTGTAAAAAAGTCAGCGTTCGCATACCGTTACTAATAAGTAGTGATGGGCATAACCGCATTATTAGAATCGAATTATTGCATTATGAATGATTACAATAATCGAATTATCATAATTCGAATTATATAATTATTTTATTTTTTAATTATTTAAAATTCCTGATTCCTGAATGAATATACAACTCGATTCCGATGTAACTAAATACTATAATACTATCGGTTAATGTGGATAATTGCCATAACTGCGTCGTGTGATATGAATTTTCCGATTCCGATTATAATTTATTTCTTTCATTCATTGTCGTGAAAATAAAACAAAAACGTAAAAAAAAGAGTGATAAGATAATGTTGACGCTGATGCTGAGTCCACAGTTCACACAGCGGGCATTCCGATTAACATGATTATTTATTATTTTAAATTTTAGTGACATGAATAATTTTATGATCTTTTGTCCTTTCTTTTTGAAAAGTCTCGTCGGAGCGTAACGAATTATTAAACGTGATTATTTCGAAACTGTCTCTTCAAAAACTGCTCGTTCTCTAACTTAAAAAGTTATCGACCGATTAGGCTAAAATTTTCAGGGGTTTCAAAAATCACATTTTTGATTACACGTTAACAATATAACAAAAATATATTAAAATTAATAAATGATCCAATTATTGTATCACAAAAATTCATTAAAATTGTTTGATTTTACCCTGCCTAAAGTTATCTCCCCCCTTAATTCTTATATACTTTATTAGCCGCTATATCACTCACGCATTGTCGGTCTCGATTAGTTAATCTCCATCCGCTTTCGAATTCTGATTATTGTCGCTTGCTACCTGTTATGTCCTGAATACAACAATAATCACGGGTCACCTGACACATCCGACCCTCCTAAATGCGTATGTCATGTCAACAATCACATTGTGGACGTTGAACAACCTTTACAGCGGCGTAGTAGGATGACTTGTGTTATTAATAATTATTATTAAAATTAAAATTTATTAAAAGGGTTAAATAACATACTCATGAAGATATTAGCAAATGTATTAAAAAGAAGTGTGCTGACATTCCTTCTGACTGTCAACTGACCTATTTCAGAGAAATATGACTTTGGGGAAACAAAATGTAATACATCCATAGGTGTTGTGGCCAATAAAAAAGTATATTCCTTAAAATAGTCTATATTTTATTAAATAACAAAAACCCCAAAAGTAAATCACTTCTTTTTCATGCAGAGTGTATATCATATCACAACACATTTCTGCCCAGCATAATACAACACATTTATCAATGAAGCTATTGTCTCTATAAGAACGTAGAATATTGGTTTATATAAAAAAATGCAAGCAAGAGATATTTAAACTTGCTCAAGATTACTAACACTATTTACTTATCCTTTGTTTACTTTATAATGAGTAATATGAAGTGCATACACCTTTTTAGAATTTTTATCTAATATTTAAAACCCACCACAACTTTATTTTTAATACACTTATAAACAAAAATAATAACCAATAATCTTGGTAGGGGGTGGGTAAAATTCACCCTTTTCTTGTCCATCATATTCGTGAAAATTCAAAGTGAATTTATATGATACGGTTTTTGCAAAAAAAAATTATCTTTAATATAACACCTAATAAGCTTAAAATTAGCATTTATTTATTTTGGTGCGTTAATGGCATCATTATTTTTTTTTAATAAAAGATCAAAAATCCTGTAAATTGGAAAAATTAAATAAAAATAGCAAGTTCGAAGGTTTTTTGTTTTTGGTACTTGCTATAATATTTTTTTTACCAATTCATTGTAAATGTAACTAAGGATACTTGTACTCATTCTAAATATTAGAAAATGGCCCCAAAACTTTGAATTTTCACGAATATGATGGGCGAAAAATTATTTATATTACCATTTAAAAAGCATCAAACAAGATCACCAAAATGTAAGGTGTTAAAATAGAACAATCTTATAGTTGTGTATCATTACCACATTTGTTGTGTTACTGATAAACCTCATAAACCTCATTTTTTAAATAACAACGACCCTTTAATTACAATTTAGTCTTTTTTTGAAAATCTTTTACATACTGTAGAATTTAACAAGTGTTGTAATTATACGCAACTATTAGTTTGTTCTATTTTAACACTTTACATCTTTGTCACATTGTTTGATGATTTTTAAGCGGAAATAAAAACATGTTTAATACAGCCTCTTGACATTTCGTCTTATTGCACATTATTTGATATTTTTGTCTATGAGTGAATATTTTTTGGCACAGTTATCGGTTATTAAGTTTTATAGGTCACGGATAGTTTGTCTAATGTCAAACAGATATTTTACCAATAATTTCAGGTAATTAAAAATAAATTAATTTATATTAAAACCAAAAAGAAAAAACCGTTTATAGGCACAGCAAAAAAATAAACTGATTTTAAATAGCTTTGGGCCATTGCCTATGCAAATTAAAAAAATAATAATAACGAAATAAAAGCTTATTTAACAAAAACAGTTTTGCGGAAAAGAAGAACTTGACCCGTTAAGAATAAAGCGCATTTATTGGTTAAAAAAAATGATGCTAAAACCTTAATTTCATTTATGTTTAGTAACCTGAAAGACATTTCATATAAATTTTGCAATATTTTGCTTTCGAATTAATTGTTGTTTATGTCATCATCAAATGTTTATTATAAAAAGGTTATTTATTTGTGCAGCAAGTTAGAAGGTGACAAGTAGCCTAAAATAGAAAATAAAAAAAATCGATTACTTCAATGTCATAAATTAACTTTATTTTAAAAATTAATTTTGGTAAAAATAGGCTTTAGTGTTGTTTTATGAAAAAACTTTGTAAACTGTTGTTAATATTTCGATATTTATTTAATAGCAATATTCAAATAAGTTTTTTTGCTTTTTAAATTAACAGAATAATAAAAATTATAAACATTAATACTAAACATAACAAAAAATCGTATAAACAAGTCTAAAATTTTTACACGAAAACTATTATCAGAAAACAAAATATCGTGAAATCATACATAGTCTCTTGTAGCAAAATAAAATATTTATCCGATAGACATACAAACACGCTGTGGAAGTACGCCTTATGTCGGTATTTGCAAATTTAAAAGTCATTGTTTTTTTGAAAGGAAATATAAATGATTGACATGTACAAAGAATATTAAATATAATATAAAATTTGAAAAACTATGTTGTATTGGTAGTGTTAAAAATGTAGGAATTATTAGTCAAAGTATAGTTTAATTTTTCTTATACTACTTATGACTTTGTCGATCTCTATCGGCTTTAATCGTTATTAATCTAGCAAATTAAAAAATAAGGATTTACAATATCAACTTTTAAAAACATGACATCATAAAGGAAAAAACATAAATAAAAAGGTCCAATCTATGACTAAAAACATTGGCTTTAGTTTTATCGTTAAAACTGCTTACTAAGTTTTGTATAAAGACTATGTTATAGATTCTATGGGCGCGAAATTAAGAGATATTGATCCTTTTTTTTTCAATACCATTAAAAATATCTGAGTACCAAAACGTGTAAATTTATGGTACAGTTTAGACAAAGCACTAATGCTACTACGGATATTTTACAAATGACCACTAACCTACAAAGTAAACCTATTATTTCATTTCTTATAATACTTATTTTTTGGCTTTCTTTTATATAAATAAAATATTTTTTATTTGACATTCCTACGCCAATGCTTAATAGTTCAAATTTTCTATCCCCAGCAATACGTCTTTTTTGTCAAGTTAAATAAATTTAGATTCTGGCGTATAATAACACAGATTATCGAATCGGAAATGTTCCATGGAGAATGTATTTTGAATGGAGAAAAATTTAATAAACGAAAAATATCCTTAGCAAAAAAAAATTAAATTTGCATGAATAAAATTTTATTATGGGAATAAAACTTTTAAATAAAAATAAATATATATAATTAGAATTTAACTAAGGAAATCCTTAAACCGTTTCCTGTGTTCATTAAAGATGTTTATAAACTAACTTGATTGTACATTTTTGTTTAAACAAATAACTTAAAATGAGTTAACTTACCACACTTCTTATTTTTGAAAATAATAAATATACCGGTCCAAGCAGATTAATATGTCATTAAAATTATTAGGCCAAAAATTCTGACTGAAAGCCCTTACAAATGTGTTCATTGTTTTTATATTAAAATTAAAATAATTTTAATTCTAAATACCCTGCTTAAAAAAAATTAACGAAACACTTTTTAATAAACTTGTAAGATATTAACTTGGTGTTTTTAGACAAAAAGGTTATATAGTTTAACTTAAAGGTTTGGTAAAAAAATGTCAAATTTCTTGTAGCTTTTAATGTTTTGGAGATTTTGAATTTTTAAAAATAATTGTTAATATCTCAAAAACTATAAGAAATACAAAATATTTCATAAAACAAAAAATACAGTTTTTTAAATTGTCTTTATAAAAAGATATATTAATATTTTTGATAGGATGAATAATAAAGAAGATATAATATATATTTGACACTTTGGTTTTTGTATCTTTTTAAATTTTTTCTTGGGAATAAATGATTAATCAAATGACACATTCTTTGATTTATTGTGAGAAAATGTGTGTATTTTGAAATACGTAAGCTTGACCTGAATATAATTTACGCTTTAAAAGTTACAAATGGCCTGAGAGCTGTTCCGTTAATTTTTTTGAGCAGTGTTATTTATTTTTAGTAAAAGAAACTATGGTTTTACCTGTTTGATTATCTGCGCTTTTGAAAGCCCCCAGGAAATTAGGAAGTTATTTTAAAAAATGCCCTATATTTATAGATCATAATATCTTTAGCCTGCATACCAATGGACTACCAGATATACCCCTAAAAACGTTCCTAAAGAGAACATCTTTTAAGGTTTATTTAAAAATTTATTTAAACGATAAAACACACCGATCTGGAAACCGGTGTGTGGCCACAAAGGCTACAAAATATGCAGTAATTCGAATACATGAGCTCTCAAAACGTACTTATCCTCCCTTTTGATGTGCATTTTATGATGATTTATAGAAAAGTTCAGTTTGGTTGAAGGGTCGGCAGTATGGTGTGTATTTATTTATTTTTTTACTACGGTTTACGTATATTTTGTTGGAGATTTATAATAATACAATTTATACACTTTACTTTGTAGTGCATTAATGACAGTTTTTAAATAAAAAAATTGAATTTTTTAATTGATATAAAATTATTAAAAGGTTTATTTTTTTAAAATATTGCTGAGGTAATTTCAGGAAAAATTAAAATTAATTTACTCAACACCTTTCTTATTTTTTAAAGTATTAAATGTATCTATGTCATAACAGATTAAGATTTCATTTACGATATTAGGCACATCATGAATTTAAGCCCAAAGCTCTTAAAATATTTTAAATTCTTATATCAAATTAAAATAATTTTAATTTTAAATAACATTTAATTTTTAAGTTAATTGTTTTAGAATTAGTTTATCTTAAAAACGGCGGTCTTGCACCAAAACGTAGATAAGTAACTTTTAGCGTTAAGTATTTTTTAAATCTCCTATGTAGCCAATCACATTGCTTGTTGGGCCATTTTATGGATTATCTTGTGGTAAGGATTCCTTTAAATTGTTGGTGCAAATAAAGAGTGTTGATTAAAAAATAAAATGGCCCCTGTTTCCATGCGACAGCGCTTTCTCCTAGCGGACATTCGGACATAATAGTTCATGAAGTGGTTACATTCGTGGGCAAAATTCATTTTGATGTGTTTGCCACTTTTGCCTTCTACTTACGAATATATCTAATACGCTTTGATGCGTTGTTTTTATGGGGTTTTAAAGAGTTTGCAACTATGTTTTTAAAATCGCATCGAAAGAAATTTGCTTCTCGGATGGACATAAAACT
Organism: Listronotus oregonensis; assembly: GCA_019359885.1. NCBI lineage: Eukaryota > Metazoa > Arthropoda > Insecta > Coleoptera > Curculionidae > Listronotus > Listronotus oregonensis. The sequence goes on from JAHBCN010002025.1 coordinate 49,154, forward strand.
ATTTGAAAAGTTACTCCTCAATTAATGTTTTGAAATAATAATGTATTTTTAATCTGCTTCATATATCCACAAAATAATAAATTTTCTGCTTTGAAAACGGATTTTAAGACTTTTCTTTACTGGTGGAAACATTGTCAGTACTGACATAAAATTAAAATTTGATAAAACGATTGCGTTGATTTATCCCGAAAACACAACGTTCACGTCAAGGTGAAAAGTAAAGTCAGTTGAAAAATAGTGTTATTTTTTAATCATTTTTGGTAACATTGACAAACTGGAAAGAAATGGTGGAAATCTGATACCTGATAAAATTTTTCAAAAATCTAATAGACGGAGAGCTAGAGCCGAAAAATCATCGTCATCAGTAATATGGAGTTTCTCCCTTAAAACATGTTCATTCAGTATTGTTAATTATATTTATGTACAGGCTGACAACCTGACAAAGTAGAGATCAAATCCGCTCCTTATTTTTAAATCTAGGTATTTCTCTGCATGGTGATATACTTTACCGTTATTGTTATAATCATGTAAAGAAATGGTTTTTTTTTTTAAGCGAAAACCGTGCATCGGATAGAAAAAAAAACAAGTGATTAACTTTGCTTACAAATGATTAAGGATCTTAAAAATATTTTGTTATTTTAAGAGAAATCAGTGACGTACCATCAATATTTGCCAAAACAGGCAGGTCCAATTCCGAACGAACGCCACTGGTAGAAATTTAAAAAATGTATTATACTAAAAATGCCCTTGATACCTAGTACATGTATGCCAAATTTAATTAAAATATCTAAAGTGGTATTACTGATATTAATAATAAATGATTTACTTTTGAAAATTTTACCACCCTTTATTTCAAAACTTAGAACGTCTAGGACCTACGTTCATATAAAGTTTTCTTCTTAAAATGGATTCAAAAATTGCTCCCTTAAATATTGACATTCAATTAAAAAACACCCTGTATAAAGTAAGCGCTCGGGGTAATTTGACCCCGTTTTACTGCCCTCGGTATCTACCTAACTGTCAGCCCTTTCGAATTAACACCTTAGGAGTTCAACTTTAAGTGGCCAAAATGGCTGACATATTATCGATGACAATTTTTTTCCCAAAAATTTTGCACTTTCAGCCCTTATTGCTACCCCCTGTATCCAATAGGTTGTTAGCCTGCCCATGCCCAGGAACATAATTACCAAAACTAAATAAAGATATTTTACGGGAGAAACTCAATATTACTGATGACGATGATTTTTCGGCTCTAGCTCTTAAGGGCCACACAGACTATCGTTCTTTTTAACCTTTTAATCGCCAATCAAGACTGCTCAGTCGACGATTAAAACTTTTATTTCCCTACACCTAATTTAATTCTAAACCGTTTTAATCGCTGAAAGCTGCAGTTGGTCACTTTTTCTTTCGTGTTTTGTGTCGTTTACCAAAAAACGTAAATAAAGCGTGTTTATTTGTTACAAGAATCACGATTAAAAACGTTCTACACCACACACTTAGTTTTAAAATGAAGACGGACGAATCGACTATTAAGATTTCAAGCGCAGCCAGAAATTTTCACCGACGGTGTTCTGCCCACAAACTGGCAATGTTAATCGACGCTTTTGATCGCCACGATTAAAACTGATTAAAAAGAACGAGGTCTGTGGGGGCCTTTAGACCATAATGAGACTACAGGGCAGCTAGTATCAGTTTGACTGGACAAGTCTGATTTTTTTTTTACTTGGACTATAACCAATATCTAAAAGTGCCTGTTATAGTGAGTATAAAATAAATTATTAATTACTTTTATAGTTTTAAATTATGAATCTCTTTATTAGGAATGAAATAAAAGTTTTGAAATCTTTGCTTGTAACATCAGTTTATTATTAGTTTAAGTCTATATAAAACTAAAGTATTTTATTTTTATAAAATAAATATAAAACGTGTTTATGGTAGACTCTGAATTTTACGTTTTTGCTTATTAAGTCACGTTTTACTTATAATAAACGTTTTAATAGGTCAAAATTTACAGTATTTAAAATAATTTTCTGCCATAATAATTAAAGTACAAAATATTTAAATATATAAATTTAACATTTAAATGTTAATTTCTCAAACCTTATTTGCGAATAATTTTACGTTTTAAATTATAAATTTAATTTTAAAAATATTTTGTTATATTTTTAATTGTATCTTTTTATTACTTTTTTGGAATTAGGACTAAATAAAAGTTGTTAATTTAAGAATGTTGATAGTTCTTTATTTAGTAATTTATTTTAAAATATATATTTGTCTTGCGTTCAATAATTTGTTATTACTTTTATTAGTAAATGCTATTAGGCCAATGCAGCATCAAAATAAGTTTGCAAATAAGAGAAAATCGTGTGACATACAACACACTTATGTGTTGGTAAGTAAAAATATTTACAAAAATATTAAAAATGTCAATATATTCTTAATACTTAATATTTATTACGCTTGTGTCTGGATCTGTTTTTTTTTCTGGTAAGTATGTGTGTAGATTATTACTGTACATAAAAGGAGGTTAATAAGTAGGAACTATACAAAAACAGAAACAAATCTTCCAAACACATTTAAACGTATACTGCAAAAGGGTACATTGAAAGCTCTACTTTATTTAGATTTAATAGAAGTAGTTTTTTTAGTATAAGAAACAATTTTATTGCATACTAAAAAAAGCAATCAGTATCGGTTTAAAATTTTAGAACTGAATTTTGATAGAAATTTTCCTTAAGTTTAGTAAGGTAGCTACTTTAATACGTTGCACAAGCGCAAAATTGATTTAAGCCTATTATTGCTCTATACAGGGTAAGTTTTTTAAAACCTGACAGGCTATTTTTTATTTAAACAATTAGAGCATTGGTTCCAGAGGCAAAGTTGTTTAAAATAACCCAATTAAGAAAAATCGCAAAAAATATTTTTACAGCGTTGCTAGTTTTTGCAGAAAATTCAAAAAGGATTTTTTTAAAATCCACCGCATTTTTTCATTACCGTTTAATAGATTTCAAAGTTCTCTAAAAAAACTTCATATACCATTTTTTTGTTGAAGTAGCCATTTTTTAACAATCAGGCGAAAATAATTGGATTTTGGCCTATTTATTAAAATGAGAAAAATTAAGAGAAAAATAAAACAAGCTAGTGGCAAAAAACACAAAATGTAACTAACCTAATAACCTAATAAGTTAAATTTTGTGTTTATTTGCCACTAATTGGCTTGTTTTATTTTTCTCTCAATTTTCTCATTTATAAATAGGCCACCAAATTATTTTTGCCTGATTATTCAAAAATGGCTACAAAAAAATAGTATATAAAGATTTTGTAGAGAACTTTGAAATCTATTAAACGGCAATGAAAAAATGCGGTGTTGCCATTTAAAAAACACCTTTTTTAAATTTGCTAAAAACTGGCAACGCTGTAAAATTTTTTGCGATTTTTCTTAATTGGGTTATTTCAAACAACTTTGCTTTTGGAACTAATGCTCTAACTATTCAAATAAAAGAAATATTCTTTGTTAGGTTTTACAAAACTTACCCTGTATATAAGATTGTTAATAAAATAATTCTTTTTTACTTGCAGTGGTTTTTAGTGTATATATCGAGAGCCGCAGAAAAGCTTAAAGTTAAGAAAAATTAAGCAAAACCATTATGACTTTCTAACGGTGTTCTATCTTAAGCTGGTTACTATGATAATTCTACATTCTGCAAAGCAGTATTTTAAATTGCGTCCAATTATTGACAGATACACTTTACCGCGTGCCTCTGTGGATGCTTTCTTTAGGTTACGCATTACAAATTTAATAATTGATGGGCCTGCCGAACAGTCCTGTTTATATTATCGCTTTAAATTTTGCTTACCAGAATAAATACACCCAAATACTTTACTTTACTGTGGTATTGTTAACAATTAAATGTTTAATGTAAAGTTTTGGAATAATTATGAATTTGACAATGTACCGCCTTTTTTCTCAAAAAAATTTTGTTTTAAAGGTATATTCTTTAAAAATAACATACGTTTGGGAATTACTAGAGGCGCATCAGTATTTTCCTAGATACCTACCGATACGTATATACAAAGTTTTAAACTCTTTAAAAGCAGGGATAAAGAAGAAATTACTATATTTTCAAAAAATTCTTAAATATTTTTTTGGGTGGGAAAATGGATTTTTTTAAAAATAATCTATTAAAACCATAAATATAATAAAATTACAGTGATATAATAATATGAAATTTTATTGTTGTTTCTTTTCGGATAATAAAAATCTTATGTAAATTTTACCTGATGTTTTACTTTTTACTTTGAACTAGTATTCAATTATGGTAAACTATCCGCTTCAAAGTAGAAAGGTTTATTATTTAGAACTATCCTACATTTATTTGCATAAAAGGGTATACCCTTTTCCATTTTCTTCATATAATAAACCTTCCACCAAAAATACATTACCGTACAGTAAATTATAATTATCTCTTTTAAAAAGTTTCTGTTTAGACAGTTAAGAAACTTAAAGAAAATATATACTTAAACTAATCAAAATATATACTTACAGTACAAAGTAAGTATAGTAATAAATAGTAAAGTTTAAGAAATAGGAAGGTAGATTTTAAAAAAGCTATAAAACAATAGTCTAAATATAAATTTTAAAAATAATTAATTTACATATAACTTTGTAAATATGTTCTGTATTGTTGTGGCCAATTTATTAATTTAAATGTCCTTGTAATAGTTTAAGAGCTGGTAAAAAATTTTGAGTAGGTTCTTGAGGCATTTTGAAAATTAGTGTATTTGTCCTTAGAGGACTCTAAACATAAAAGTCAAGGTTTGGCTAAAGGGTAAAGGTAGGTGACCGCTACCCTTCAGCCAGACCTTAAATTTTATGTTGAAGGATTCTTCAAGGACAGTTAACAAATTTTAAAAATGCCTCAAGAACCCACCCAAAATTGTTTACCAGCCCTTCACTAGTCCAAGAACTGGTAACAAATTTTGAGTAGGTTCTTGAGGCACCTTGAAAATTTGTGTAATTGTCATTAAAGGACCCTAAACATAAAAGTCAAGGTCTGGCTGAAGGATAGCGGACCCCTACCAACCCTTGAATTTTTATTTAGGGGTTGGGAGAGGGTCGCTACCCTTTAGCCAGACATTGACCTTTATGTCATTAACACATCTTGACATTTTTTATAACTCTACCATGTAGAAAGTGTTTATTGACTTTACAAAGTCGAGTTCAAAGGCAGTTTTATTATTTGATAAAAATATTCCCAAGGGTAAATTATGGTGTAAAGATGAAAGAATTGCACAAGTACATGCGTAAGCTAGCTCAAAGAAAAAAAAAACAAATATCACAAATGAAATATCTGTGCTGATAAAAAAGCTGTTGCATTACTTATGGGAATGCAGAGTAGCTAAAGCCAATATGGTTATTTATTATGCAAATGGGACAGCAGAGCCGAAAACCAACATTATGTCGTTAAAAAATAAACTTTTTACCTTTTACTATTTTTTAATTTCAACTTTGCATATAAATTAAAGAAATATTGTTGTTACTAAAGATTAACACAAAATACCTTTATAAACGTACTGAAAAAATGTGACTTTCAAAAATGATCCAATAAATAATTTTATAAATTAAAATAATTGATTTTGAATTTGAATTTGAATAAGGTGTCCCATTGGAATATTGTTAATAATATGGCATATTTCTTTTGTTTTAATTTAAATAATTTTCTTAGGTATTATTTTAGATTTTAAGGGACAAAATACGCCCGATAGCTTTTTCACATTTTTTTAAATCTTAAGAAAACCATAAATACGGGCCTTTTTAGTCTTTGTTAGATAACCCTGTACAGGTTTTACTCCTATTTTATTATTATACTCCTATAGATTTTTAATTATTGTAAAAAAGCTTTTGTCTTATATAGCAAAACAAGATTTTAACTAAAATATAATTAAAGCGTTTAACTTTTCCACATAACCTACAACAGGAAATCTTTATTAAATTATATAAATCCAAATTTTTTCCCAATTTTGTTATATTTGCATGCTTTTACATGTTTTGCTGAAATATTTTGCTTCGATATATTTCTGCTTTTACTATTTTGAGCCATCTACATAAAAAAGGATTTTTATCTATCGATGCTTTCAATCAGTTTATTCGTGCTTTTGTAATTTAGTACCCAAATGACCCTAGTTGTAATACCTATTCATTTTCACTTTTACTCTTCAAAGCGAAATGCGCTAAGTAAATAGTGATAAAAACAGATGCACAAATGTAATTAACCGTTTTTAGTCCTGTTTCGTTTATAGGCTCCACTGTGTGTAAAGTTTTTAATACACAAGGAGCATTATTAAAATTTAAATAACTTAATTCTGTTTTTATTGGTTAAATAACATATTAATTTATAACTCCTTTAGCTGCATTTAAATGTGTAATACTTTATTATTTATAAATTAGTTAAAATTAAAAATAATAACAAAAAAAAGTTATCCAAGTCTTCCTCAAATTTGAAAAGTTGCACTTAACAAAATAAATGCATAAACCTTAATAAAAAGTTTTAATGTGAAAATAAAGAATATTTAAGAGCTTAATATGGCTGCTAATATTACACAAAATCAATTTTAATTTTGGATTGCAAGATCCTAAATATTATCTGATATTATGCTTTAAATATACAACCATATTTTGTGTTTTAAGAATATTTATTTATCTTGATAACGCCGATAACCAAATGACAAAGCTTAAATTTCTTTTTTTTTAATATTACACAGTCCACATAACTTAAAGCCAAAGTACCAACGATGCCCGAAGTGAAGTAAGAGACAGTTTATTACCATGAGACTTAAAGATCTAGAGGTTTGAAGAAAAAGAAATGGAAGGCTAATTTCACAGCCTGGCCATTCTAGAGACGAACTAACGAACTAGGTGGGAAGTTTAGAGAATCTTCAGCTAGACTCTAAAGAAAACATGTCAGCTGTGAATATAATGTGCCTGCTTACCAATCAGGGTCACCCACAGGATTTAATGACTCTTTATGGGTAAAGGATAAGCATTAACAAAATTTGATTTTTGAATGTGTTGAAAAGCATTACAGTAAACTTAATTTTTGGTGCACCAATCCGACAATAATTGTTTGTTAATAAGCCTCAAAGATTGGCTTAAGAAACTAAGTATTAGACTTATAGACTATCATTAGCAAAATCATGAATGGGATTGATGATGACAAAGGGAATTTCATGATGTAAAGAGAACACAGTCAGTTCCAGTACTGAACTCTATGTATCCTAGCATAAATTTGATAAAAGGTAGAAGAGTTATCATCTACTATAATTAATACTCGACAATAGAATAAATTTAAAAAGCCAACAAAAAAGCTTGAATAAGAGACCGCGAGAAACAAATTGTTCGTCCTATCAGGCCCAGTAAAAAGCCCTTGATATAAAAAACAATGATCAAGGAACTTAAAAAAACTTCTCCAGGTATGTAAAACCAATAAAACATCTGCTTAGTTTTTTTATAGAATCCGTACTGTTTTCCTTATATAATTTTGTGTTTTTCTAAATACTTGGATTTGAGTAAAATAAAATTTCCTAATTACCTTAAAAACAAGCGAACGAAAGAGATATACCTATATAAATAAAAGAAAAAGTTTTAGACCTTTTCTCGGAAATGAAAAGCTTATATGGTCTTTTAGCTCTTGCTTCTGTCATAAGAAATTAAAAAGAAGGCCATCCGAACACGCGTGCAAGAGGGAAAAAAAGGGTGTATATCCTTTCTCTATCGTTGGCTTGTCCTTGTCGAACAAAAAGCGAGAGAGGAAGGTTATACTGTGATTCTTCTTTTTCTCTTCTCTATAATTTTTTAAAAGGTATTCTTGAGACAACGCAGGGCGACATTTTCAATGGAATATTTTATTGTAGCCGTACTAGGAGTTTCATATCCCATAAAAAAAAACTTTTTGTTTTCTTATAATAACACAACAAAAAAAAGTGTAAAAAGCTAGTGAGTTTTAGGATTAAATGCCTCTTAACTTTTGGTTCACATTTTGGACACACCCTGTATAGCCTACCATATAGTAACACAAAAATGTTCCATTGAAAAGTTACTTCTTTAGGTGTGGCAAGAAAAAATCGGAAAAATTGTTTAAAACTCTAGCCTTTAAAGCAATGCTGACAGCTTATATATTAGTATTAAGTATTGAGAAAAATAATAGATTTTTTTAAATACTAAAAATAATCTGCTCAAATGAACATTACATTTAAATAAGAATATAAAAGATTACTATTTTTGCAGGAATTGATGCACCCTTTCTTGGTACGTCTTTGGTCACCTTACTTTATTTTCTTGCACCAAATCCACTAACTCTAAAAAAAATGTCTCTCAGTTTTTTGAAATGCTCCGTAATTTCTTAAAATAATGTGTCTGTTTATAGTCCTAAATTCAGAGTGAGCTAAGTGTGCAGCTGGCTCAGCTTGAACCAAATTTAAGCCAGGTTTTAATTTTTAACTGCGATTGTATAATCGTTTTTTGTTGGTTTAACAAGTATTTTCCCCTAAACTAGAGTTAATCTTAAGATGTACGACCGGGTTAGAGTTCTAATATAATGACCTTGTTGTCAGGAAAAAAACTTTGTGTCGTAGATGCTTAAAAGCTTCGGGAAAACACATTATTAAAAACACTTAAAATTTGTTTTTTTATTTTCAAATTGATTTTATTAAAAAGATATCTTAAAAATAGAGATCGACCTTCAGAATTTGTCCTAAACCTTAATGTTTGAAATTATTATTGTTCCAGAATCTACCCATTTACGACAAATTTGGTGTCCGGGGGTTTTGGAAATCACTGATCACTAATACGAAGATTTGCTAAATTCAAGATAGCGGGACCCATATGGCAGACAAAAGTTTCAAAAATCATTTTAATTTGTTGAGGTCGGTAATCAAGACACGTTTCTTAATCTAGGAAGTGTTTTTGTGATGCTCAATTTTGACCCCGAATTCGTGTTCAAAAAGAAAAAATACTTCTTGATACATACCACTGTTCTTTTTTGTAGGGCTCTGTAATTAGTGACTATAAATCCTCCTCTTAGGCGTTTCTAGTATAGTCTGTCAGGTGCATGTCAAAAGGCTAGAGATGTCTTTATTTTATACCCCAAGTAAATAAAATCTAGGCTACAAAACGGACTACTTGCATAAGTTTCTTTTTCAATTTAAAAATAGCAAGCCTATACTGCATTTAAAATATTATCTATGTGATCTAAAGCGTCACTAAAATGACTTCCAACAAACAGACCGACAGATAGTCCAATGGAATTGAATTATCATATTTTTTCTGATCTAGGGACACTAAAACTGCAAAAATCTTTAGGTGTAACTCTTTTTAGGTTCTCATAGTTATCTGTTGTAAAAAATTTAAAAAATACACATTTTTAAACATGATTTAATATTTTTTTAAAGAAAAAATTTAACCCACATAAATAAGATACCTGTAGAAATAATTTATTAAACAAAGCAAATTTGTTGCTTAAACGTGTGTTGCTTTACTGTTTTTTATTGTGTATAATTTTTCTATAAAATGTTTTATAATTCCAGAGTAGTTTCGAGAGCTCAGGTTAACATTACTTCTGGCGTGCTATTTTAAAACTTTTACTACTATATTTGTTATTATTTTATGTCTTTTTTATGTTAAAAAAATAATAACACATTCACTTTTCTGTGTCAGGGTAAAATCATGTCCAAATAAAAAAAACTTTTGATAGATATGTTTTTGCTTTCCCAGTTATTATTATTTAGTACTCTTGTTAACCAATAGAATAAAGTAGTTTTGATGGTGGGTATATTTATTGCAAAAAACATGTTGGATAAAGTTTATAACTTTTAAAGGTAAAACTTTATGCTCGTAAAATTATTTTAATAAATAATACACTTTTTAAAGTATACTCTTATAAAGGTAACATCCACTTCAATACAACATAAAATAAACCTTCTGTTCGGAATAAGTTTTTCACAAAGTTTGAAAATTGCTATTTCGTGTAACAATACTTCGCAACGTAAACTCGTAACTTTTACGAATTACTTTCTTGAAAACCACCGGCGTGTCTGAAATGTGGCCCAGGTTGCACGCTTGACGGCGAGTATTGATCGCTTTATACCTGGCAGGTGTCACGCACTGGCCTAAGACAGTGGCGTTTATATTCTTAATAGTACAGCATAACCAAATGATTTCACTTAGAAGAAGCAAGGCAAATATAATAAATTGAATACCTAATAATAATAAGAAAAAAACTACTACCTAAAAGTACTGCAATTTTGGGCATATCCACTTTAAAAGTATATTGGTATAACTAGCAAGTAATTAAAATTTAGACCCGAAATATATCTGACTGAAATATCTTTCCTACCTCGATGTTAATAATGTGTCAAAGATCATCTGTTTGCTGCCCATTTAATAAAAATGGATGAGATGTTTTATATCTTATATAAATAATAAATTCTCAATCGTTTAAACTTTCTTTTGTAAAAAGTATATTCTCTGTTAGTTGTGCAGTAAATTTGCAACAAGTGTTCCAAGGCACAGTACTGTAATCAACTTTACTTCTTTTCATTGATGATCTTATTTCTACCACCATTAATTTCATCCACTGTTTTGTGACAACAGTACCTTTCATTTCAGAATTTGGTATCCCAATCTAGTCTCTAGGCCTGTTTGGCAGAACATAGCATAAACACATTATATCCATAGACAAAGCAGCTTTTAAAAGCTCAAATTCCTCTTTAAGGCCGAAAAAAACTTTCTCTCTTAGAATACTGCTTCCATGTCTAGGGAGTGGCGTTTCCCACTACTCTTAGCATTCTTGTTTCCATGCAAAGGAAATATTTAATATTAATCCAAAATGATCCCCAATCCCAATAAAGCAACACATAGTATAACTTTTATGCATCCCTTAACAGTCCAATTTAAAAAAACTTGAACTTTCTACTTTGTTTGTTTCTTTATTTCTAGAGTGCCTTGACCGTAAAACCTGCTGTCTGTAGAGGTAAACTTCTAAATCTGGTAGTACCATGTTTATAAGTAAGTACTTAAGCTCTAAGCCTTCGTGGACATTCCTAAGATAAAAAATATGTATTTCTTTACATAAAATTGTGTATTGAAAAGAAGGAGTTTAATCACCCCAGGCAATATAAAGAGATACAGGCGACAGTTAATTGCCAACAAATATATTCTTACTTTTATGATATTAAAATGGCCAAGATCAATTATAATTTATTAAAATGCCCTCAACTTTGATAATTGTATGCTTTAAAAAATGTATTTATTAAAAAGTAAGTCGTACATTTAAAAATTATGTATAAAAAAAGAAGTAAATCATAAATATAAAAATTATGAATTAAAAAAAATAGAGTTGTTTTAAATATTTTATTTAAAAACATTAAAAAGTCATTTATTATTATTATTTTATTAAATTTTAATATAAAATAATGTTTTACAAACACTCAACTATCAATTAAATAGGTTATATGTATATATAAATATTTTAAGCAGATTTTTTCGCTTACACATACAAAAATACAAACATACAGCATTTTACAAAACAAAAACCTATTACTAACATCTTTTTGCCTTTTCTTTTACATGTAATCTTTTATAAATTTGCATTTCTGCAACAAAATACAATTACGGGCTTTCCTTATTCATCTTACAGAATTGTATAAAGCCAAAACACTGAGTTTTAAAATGTTTATTCCATTTTTTATTCGTTTTATTAAGATGCCGAAGTGCCAAAACATACAATAATAGCCTTTAACAGCACTCTTTAAACAACATGGCACTCACATCACATGGACAAATTAATACCTTGTTGTAGTAATATAAATAGTTTAATTAAGGGACCACAAATGATAAATATTCAACTAAATTAATTTAAACTATAGTCAAGTACGGACCTTGTTAGGCCCTGTTAGAATAATAAAAGCTAATTCATACAATGAGCGCATAATTCTCTTTTTTATTTTCATTCTTTTGTTTTGTTAGCCGGGTTAATCTTCGAAGGGGTATGAAAATTAAAAAGCTGGTTTAAAAAAAGTTGACGGTCTGTTTTCTATACCCTTTTATATTTTCCTAATTACCATATCAAAACATTTAAAAATGTAATCGTATTTTTGGAAAAACCTTCATGAATATCACAAATAGTAAGCAAAATGTACAGTTATTTTAAAATTTAAAAATAAGATTTTTTAAGAAAGTTAGTCTTAACTTTTTTTGTTGGTGGTAAACATTTATCAAATTGTTATGCAGGGTGTTTTTTTAACATTGCGACAACTTTTACAGCCTGACTCCCTGGATAAAAATACAAGTAAAAGATCCTATAAACATAAATGTCCTGAATTTCTTAACTTTTAAACTACAGGGCGGTAAAATTTTAGGAAAAAAATATAATATTCTATTTTATAAATGTGGATAACCATAGACGTATGAAATTTCAAAAAGATGTTTATGTTTGCAAGCAATTTTAGCAACAAAATCTGCTAGGAAAGGGTTGAAACCTGCAACTTTCAATGTTTTTTCCACTGTATCTTTTTCTGGTGTTAAAGCTTGCAATTTAAGAAATGGTTTGTAAAGCCTTTACCTAATTAAAAAAAAACAAATTGTGCATTTTGTTCGTAAATTGTGCCGTTTTTGAGTAATACTTGTCGGCAATAAGTAGTCAGCATTATAAAAAACGGTATAAAATAATACAATGGGAAAACCATTGAAGTTTGCTAATTTTAATAATTTCCCAGGAAAGCAGATGATAAAAAATATTTTTGGTAAAATGCCATGGAAAACATAAACAACAGCATATAGTTTAAAAGTTAAGAAGTTTTGGACATATGTTTATAAGAACTCTTCGTATTTTTATCCGAGAAGTACGTTTGTTAAATTTTTTGCAGTAGTAAAAAGTTAAAAGTCACAAATGTTAAAAAAAATTACTTTTTAAAATACACAGATTCGATATCCTATTTATTCTATCAATTTTTGCTACTTTTGCTCGACAATTAGGATAAAAGAGCAAAAGAGATAGATATAGAAATGGTATTAGCCAAATGTCTTACGTGCTACAACTTATGGCAAGCGAAGTCATCTGACGGTAAAAAGTGCAATATAAAATATAAAACATATTGATATTTAGGCTACAGCAATATATGACCTGTACTAAGAGTTGTCAAACGTTTTTCCTTACCCTTTGTCATGGGAAGTTTGACTATTAGTATTTAAACATAAGAATTTATCTTTAAAAATTGCAAATGGTAAAAAGTTAGTCCTAAATAAAGGTCCAAAAAAATATTAACATGCAAATGGGACAAACTTTAGAACTTTAAAGCACATTATAAACTAGTATAAAAAATGTTTGGCACAAAATAATTCTCAAATCATTTATTTAAAATGTATATTTTCTCTTCAGTTTTTTGTGAAAAAAAATCCCTATTAAAACATTTCTGAGAGTAAATATTATAATGTTTAAAAAAATCACATACAAACTATATATAGTAAAGCGCACCGTACTGCGAACATAGGAGGCTCCTGGACGATTTTGGATGAACTCAATTCTAAAATACCAATAATAATCTTGTGGCTTGCATTTCAATTTCCGTCTCGTTTCCTTAGTTGGCTTATTTTTGGTTGGGACTGGTGGGGAATGCGGTGATAAATTCGGAAGAATTATCTGCCCAGTTTAGTTGTGTACTACGTTTTTATTTTCAGTTAGAGGATGCAGTGTTTGTAGGCAAGTAACAAGAGCCTAGCTAGCGTCAACCGACTTCGATCTGATTTTTTTATAAGCCATAAATTTAAAATTAGTTGCTTACGAGACCGCAACGTTTGCTGCGGTCTTAAAACCAAACAGTTTTTCCTAATAAAATAAAATAATTGTTTCTAATAAATAATGAAACGTGAAGATATTCTTAAGAAAACAATTTAATGTGCATTCATAAAATATACAAAAAACTCTTTTAAGTTATCAAAGATGCTCAAATAAACCACCTTCTTGAGCCACAAAATTACCAAGATTGTCATAAAAACGCCTTCTGATATTTGCTAGAATGTTAAGGGTAATAATCCTAAAAGAATTCTCAATTTGTAATTGTAATTTTTGTAGATTAATAGCCCTATTCTCCTGGAAACCATAAATTTCTGATTTTACGTGACCCCAGAGAAAAAAATCGTTGGGTGAGACCATGAAGTGGAAATGTCGATTTATCAGTAAAAACAATGTTTCTTATAAATGCATTGTTATTTTTCATTTCCATTACAGTTTTAAAAAATTGTATTTGTCTAAAATGATCATCAGGGTTAATTTCGTGGGTTTTTCTTACTTTGTAGGAGCGGTATAAATTTTTTCAGCACTCTTCCCACTGATCTTTTGCACAAATCAACCTGTTCTGCAATTGTATTAATGGAAACTGTAGGATTTTTTAATAACACTTGTCACTACCATAATTTCTTTCATTTTCCTTTCCTGGTTTTTTTTTCTGGGGCACTATCATGTTTATGTTTTCTTTGGAGTTAAACAACCAAATGTCAGAAAGTTTTTAATGACTCGGTAAATAGTGGAAATCGTGGGAGTCGGCTTAGTTATAAATAAATTAATAAATAATTCCCTAATTCCCCTAACAGGATTTCCACGGTGATACCATTCAAATATTTTAATTTTCTCTTTCAGTTCGTAAACATCCATTACTAATATTATTATTTTCTTAAAAAAACTTTTTGGTCGTAACTATTCGACACTGTACAACTATTGCTGTCGAGCGTTCGATACTAAAGAATTATTTCAGAAATAAACGTATTGAATTGTTTGCTGGAAGATTATTGATCGATAAGCAATGCGTGCGGCGTTTTTAGGTACATCCAAAATCGTCCAAGATTGTCCTATGTTCGCAGTACTCTGCGCTTTACTATATGTATGAACAAGAGTATTTACCAACGAAAAAATAAATTATGTTTTATTTTATATTTTTATATAAAACACATTTTTACAATTTTAAAGTTTGTTCTCTACTTTTAATGTAAAAGAGTAATCAGTTTATCATGATATTAATGTTCCCACATAAAAGTTTTGACATTTGTGAATTCTGCTGAACAGAAGTATTTGTTCGATGCAAGAAACTCTCCTAGCATTGACAAATCAACACTCAGCAAATTGCTTTAGTAGATCCTTGTTCCAGGTTTTAAAATTTGAAATTTTGGTTGTGGTTATTAATAAATAAGGCAATTAATCGCAAACAAAATAATGTTTTCACAGACTTGACGTAACTTCCTATGACTGGTGTTTAATTTATCATGGCGGACTATAAAATGTTTTAGTTCTATTTTAAGAAAAATAATTACCACTATTTAATATACAGTAAAAGTAAAAACGTTTTGTATAATCCATAAATCCTTTTTTATATAAAAAAATACAAAACATTAGTAATTTTTAGATGCTGTCCCTGGCTAAAATGATACTTATAATTAAACCGACTTGTTACCTATATTAATCAGCCTTAGAATACTTTGCTTTAAAAAAATGCATATTCATATTTTAAACTATTATTCTTTAGTCTAACCAAAATTCCTAAGTAAGTCTACCCCTTAACCGAACACGTGTAGGCTAGGCGATACCTAATATATTTTTTTATTATTTTATTTTATTGAGATAGTCTGCTTTTTGCAATTAAAGATCTGTAGGGCATAAGTTGCTCTTTGTTCATTTCTACCTTATGTTTTAAGGAAAAGTTTAACATTAACTGCCTTCTCTGCTGTATATCTGTCTTTAACAATATATAAAGTCGTTACAAACTTTACACCAAAAAGCTCTCTCCGGTCTTTAGTCAAAAAGTTACTTTAGAGAGTATCAAGATCGCAACTAGATGAAAACTTTGTTCAGAAATACTGGAACATTTCAATTTCAATTTTATTCCGAATTCACTTAGTACAATGCCTATTTAACAGGCTAGGCTAAAAGTTGTATTTTTAAGATCAAAATTGTAACTTAATTTGTATTTACATTAAAAATAAAAAACAGATCTATGTAGGTGATGTCGGTTACAAACACTTAAATAAATATTTATGCCGTCGATTTTCTGTACATTCTAATGTATAAAACCTAATATTAAAAGGTAGATTGAATGAATACTTAATTTTCCTAATATAGCTAATAGACAGTCACCTATTTTTTTCATTATCATTTAAGCAAGATCAAAGTGCGTCGTTCTTAAGATATTGTGTTACGTGTCACCAAACTTCCCGCTTAAATTTGGGAGCAAATCGATTAGTTTGGCTAGTCACATTCAAATTTCTTTTAGGTTTAGTTGTATTTTTAAAATCAACATTTTTAATTTACTTTTTTATTACAGTTTCTTTAAAGAACAAGATCTAGGTATGTGATTTCGGTTACAAACACTAAACTACATATTTATCTAGTCCTTTTTCTGTACATTTTAATGTATAAAACCTGATAATAAAAGGGTAGCTTGAATGAATACTTCATTGTACTAATCTAGCTAATAGACTGTCACTTAATTTGTTTATTATCATTTAAGTAAGTTCAAAGTGTGTCCTTCGTAAGATATTGTTTAAGGTTTTATCTACATGTAACAGTCATAAAGACGTTTACGTGTTACCAAACTTTTCGCTTGAATTTGGAAGCAAATCGTTTAATTTGGCTAATCAAATTCACATTTCTCTTAAGCTTCTGGAAAGAAGGCCCTCCAATCAAAGCCGATCATATCTGGTATACAGATGGCTCCAAGACCAACAAGGGAGTAGGAGCTGGCATCTATGGAGACAAGTCTAGAGAAAAGATAACCTTAAGTCTTGGTCAGCACGCCACGGTTTTCCAAGCGGAAATCGCAGCAATAATGCATTGTGCCGTGCTGATTGAAGAAAAAGGAAGTAAAGGAAAACACTTCGTCATTTACTCAGACAGCCAAGCGGCCCTGAAGGCCATTAGTTCTCCAAAAGTTAATGTCAAACTAGTGGCGGACTGTATACAGGCCCTGGAAAAAGTCGGCTTGGCAAACAAACTTACGGTAGCCTGGGTACCAGGCCACGAGGGCCACCCAGGTAACGAAGAGGCCGACGACCTAGTCAAAAGCGAATCAGCCATGGAAATGATAGGCCCCGAGCCATTCTGTGGAATGTGACAGGCCTCCTTAAAGCATCTATTAAGAGCTTGGTAGACAGAGAGTTTCAAAGCTGGTGGGTACAAACACCAGGACAACGAGAGGCAAAACAGTTCATTAAGACTTGCTCGGACCTACTGAGCCACAGTCGTAAGGTCGTAAGGCGGTAGGTCAACTAACAGGACATAGCAAACTCAACAAGCACCTAGAAAGAAAAGGCCTGGTGAAGGATAGCCTGTTAAGGTTCTGCCAGGAGGCTGAAGAAACAGCCGTACATGTGTGGTGCCACTGCGAAGCACTATGTAGGCTTAGGTTTACTAGGCTTGGTGAGAAAAAGCCAAAACTGGCAAGATATATGGAGTGGTCAGTGTCAAGACTCTGAAGTCTAGTTAAGAAGACGGGCCTGGACAAGGTACTCTAAAAAACGATAGGAGAAACCACAATAAATCTGGTAAGGTTGCAGTGGGGAGGTCATTTTTGCCATCTCCGCTCAAATAATCTAATCTAATCTAATCTTCTCCTAGGCTTATTGTTAGTTGTAGTTGTAAAAACAACATTTTTACTTTACTTGTTTCTTACACTTTTTTTAAAACAACGGTTACAAACACTAAACTACATATTTATCTCGTCATTTTTCTGTACATTTTAATGTATAAAACCTGGTATTAAAAGGTAGCTTAAATGAATACTTAATTGCCCTAATCTAGTTAATAGACAGTAACTCATTTTTTTTATGACCATTTAAGCAAGTTTAAACTGTGCCATTCTTAAGACATTGTGTAAGGTTTTAACTTTATGTAACAGTTATAAAGCTTAGACGTTTACGTGTCACCAAACTTCCCGCTTAAATTTGGCAGCAAATCGTTTAGTTTGGCTAGTCACATCCACATTTCACTTATTCTGTTCTATAAGAACAACGCAGGATCTCCGACTTTTTTTAAAACATAGCATATTACACCTTTTGCTGTACATATCATGTTAAATTCTTTTTTAATAGTCGATTCAATTTTCTGTACCTTATATAAAACATAATTAATGACAAGCTTTTATCTTAAATAATTAATTTACTCGATACACCGCCAATACCAATATTGTACTTGTTTTTCTTCCGGTTAAAAATTGATTTTTTTAAGTAATGCAGAAATTACACATTTTATTATACTATGAAAATGCAAATTTTAATCGTTAAAATATAAAAACCTCAAAAATGCCCCCTTAAGATAGGTAGAGCTTCCTGAAGGATGGGACCCAAAATCACGGTTTGCGTAATATCTATAGAACAGTTATGGGCTAGCTAAAATTGGTGAAATAATTTATTTTCTAACATTGTACATATTTGATTTTTAAAATTAAGTAAATTTTTTTAGAAGCGTTACATACAAGGTACAAGCTTGGTATATTACGCCCTAAATATTTTGTTTGGAAAATCTTAATACTTCTGGCACCAAATAATAGATTCTTTATTATTTTTACATAAAAAAGGTATTCTTAGCAGTGTTGCCAACTCTCTCAAATTTATCCCCCTAAAGCCCCAATCAAAAACCCCCAAAATTCCCACAATTACTAAAAATTCCCCTTTAAAAATTTCATTATTTATAAAATAATAATATTTTTACATAAATAATACATTAAAAATAATTAATAAATAATAAAATATCATTAAAGGAATAATAAATTCAAAACAATCAATAAATAATTTCATTCAGCAACATTTTTTTTATATATTTCTGATTCATAAATTATTTAAAGCTTCATATAACAAATCTCTTACTGCCTAGATGTCGCTAAGGCAATATGTACAAAAATGAATATGATTGGCTAAATTGGATTATCTCAGGGTCTCTATTACACCTTTAGTTTGCTTAATATTAAATATAAAAAAAATATTTGAAGTTACAAAAATCCCTAAAAATATAGCACCCCTAAAAAAATCCCATGCCATTTTTTCCCCTAAATTTGGGGGGAAAACCCCTAAGTTGGCAACTCTGATTCTTAGTTAATCGTTGTATTTTGGCCTATTTTCTAGTAAGTCATGTTAAAAATTATCAATTCAATCAAATTATCAATAGTTGGCTTAAATCTGTTTTGTTTGTAATTTTTGTAATAACTCTTGCATGATTTGCCAAATCACATTTTAAGGATAAACTAAGTTAATTATAATTAAAGTAACAAAGCTGTAATAATTTTTGCACAAAAATATATTTTTAGTCGATCTTTGTATACATATTAATTGTTTTTGAATAAAATTAATTGAAAAATATTATGTTCATTAAATGTAAAAATAATTAGAATAGGACAACTATTTCATCTATTAGATTGACATTTTTTCTTATTTCACATATTATATAAAAAATGGTCGAAAACATTATAAACATATATTTGCAATAAAAAAACATTATTTACTTTAAAATCTATTAAACACTTTTAAGTGTTTTAATGGATGTTTAAATAAATAGTTGTATTCCTGTATACACATTCTAGCTCTACGGCTTATACTTTGCGATGCCGGACTAACCAGAACTTCAGAACTTTAAAATAGGTTTGTTCTATTTCATTTCCAACTGGATATTAGCAAATTCTTGATTTAAATATTTTTTATTTTGTTCATGTATTTTTTAAATTTTAATTTGCAGCAACTAAGAGCCATAAACAAAACATACAACGCTCGTCGTTTCAAAACAAATACCAGTCAATCCATGGCCAATTATTATTGAATTTCAATTAGAAATATCGTTAATTTATTTCTGATGTATATTAAAGATGAAAAAATACTATTAATATAATAGTAGCAATATGCAAAACATGGGTATAAATAGTAAAAAAATTAATTTTAGCTAGCGATGTGTCAAGACGCTGTATATCTGTACTTGTCAGTTTACTCTTAACTCTTTATCTTAACTAATAAAAAGTATACAAGTAAAGTAAATATTAAATATATGGTTTTTTTTTAAGTGCACGCAGATTTGTATTAATAAAATATATTTTTTAATTTAATATACTGTAGATTACATTTTGTTAATAAAGGAAAACACATATCCCACATCGTATAAAATGCAGCTACCAAAAATATATTTAATATATTTTTTTAATATATGAGCATTCTTACTCATAAAAGTACATGCTTAAAATTTAAATAAAAAATAACATATTATGTTTTTTTAAAGCGTAGCATTTATATTTTTAATTTTTAAAAGTGTTTGCCTTATGTAGGGTGGCTCAATTACGAGTAGTAGGGCGGGCATTCAAGTATTGTTGGTTTGATGAAAAAAACTTTCTCTAACATAAAAAATCCATGGTGGTAAAAGCATAATAATAATTATTTGATGTATTGACAAGAAAATACATTGTTTAAAACTAAATTATTAATCGAAAAGTTAAAAAAAAGATTTAATTAATAATAATTGATAGAAAGATAAAGAAGATAACAATTTGAAATAAACAGGAACTTTAAATACAGTTTAGTTTCTTCTATCATAATAATTTAATAATGAAGAAAAAGTATTCAAATTAAATAAAAGTTTTTAACTGTATTTATGAAAATATTCGGGTTAATTTTATTTATCAAAATTATCCAATATTTTACTAAATATTTAATAGAAAGGTTAAATTTTAATAAATTAAATATTTTTTGTTAGAAATTCAATATTTAATTTTATTTATAAGCTATTGGCATCAGGCGACTAAAATTATAATAAAATCAATATATTGCAAATTAACATGTTTATTACTTTAATGTTGAATGGGAAATTTTCCACTTTATTTCGTACGATATTAATTCTAATAAATATTTAATTATTTTATTTAGTGGTACTAATGGATCTAGCAGTTTTTATTTTTAATTTTATTTATTTGAAAGAATATTTATTTAATTTTTTGCATAAACACTGTTATAAATCTATACTATTATTTTTAAAAATAAAAGTTTGGTAAGACAGTTCGTCACTTCTTAATTTAAGAATAATTTTTATTTTTATTTTATAAGCTATCTTTTTTTGTCACATTTTGCGCTTTGTAAATCCTCACTATTTTTTAAAAATTTATTTTCTCTTGACTTGGCCCCTATATTTTTCTTACTTAGTCGTAGCATTCGATATAATAGAGCCTTAATATTTGTCATGTTAATTTTAAGTTTTCGATTAAGATTTTGATATTTCGTTATCTTATTATAAGAAACAAAATGTACCACAGCTATACACTTAAAAAATTAACAGGCCCTTATCTTGCAAGTGCCGTGAATATTAGGCAAATGGTCCGATTTAAATTTTTAACGGCATTTTAAAGTTGAGATTACAAGCTACAAATTGTATATCTCACATTTTTATATAAGTTTAAAGAACATTGTTAAAAATGCGTATGAATCTAGCACGTGGTGTGTTCTCCAAACTTATATGAAAATGATATATAATTTGTAGCTTTTAATCTCACTTTAAAAAGCCCTTTTAAAAATTCCAATCGGACCCTTTGTCTAATATTCACGGTAGTTTAAAGTATGCGTTATTGACTATCATTTTCCAAAAAATCAGCTCTTAAAATTGAAAATTAAGGAAGATACGATTTTTGAAAAAAGGTATGTTTTAAGCATTTTTCAGCTTTTTTCGGTGAAAAATGGTCAGATCGGACTTTTCAAAAACCATTTTGTAGGTTTTTGAATTTTCTACAAACGGTCTTTCATAAGTAAAGTGATATAGCCTATACTTTTTGTTATATTAAAAAAAAAACGAAAAAAGACCCTTTTTTTAATAATTATTGTTCAAAAAACTACCTGAAAAAAATGGTTGAATTTTTGATTTTTGTAATCTACAGGTTATTCCGGAAGTCATGGCGCAGTCAGATATCTGTTAAAATTAATTAAAATCTATGACTAAAATAGGCTTATTGCTTCTGGTGAATTGCCTATTAAATTATAATTCCAAACTAAGCACATGGCGCTACTGCGCACAGCGAGAGAAATTAAAAAGGATTAAAATTTATCCACTTTTTTTGCAGCTAATGACTATTTGACTTTACGAAGAAACTGTCACTGATAAGCTATTACGAAAACAACTAAATTAAAATGTATATCATACATTGATAAGTTATTACTTTACTGATAATGGTCTTTTTTGTTAAAAATGACAGGACGTTATAAATCATTCGTGCTAATGTTAAAGTTCATTTAAAGGTCTTTATTTTTTAAAATTTAAACGTTTACAGTGTTTAATAAAGAGCATGTTTAAGTGTTAGTAAAAATGTAATCAGTTTACCAGGGAATGCGCGTAGACACCAGTATAATTAATATTTTTCAAACTATGAGCACGCTACTGATATTTTTAACCTTGTAAATTTTATTTGTAATTTTTATTTAATACTTGACAAAATGTATCCTATCTTTTTTTAAGTTGTAGCCTAGTTTATGCAAAAAAGGGTATTTTATTAAAAATGTATTAAAAATAATCCGATAGGACATGTTATTATTAAAAGACATATAAGTAGATGGTTGAATCAGGCCTAATGGCGACCATTTTTAGCATCTAAGTTAGTTCTAACAGGTTAATGTTAAATATTGATTAGGTTTTTTCCACTTTTCTAATTTTTCTGGATACGGTATAGGTGTACCTACATTTATAAAAGATTTATTTGACATATATTAATAAAATACATTTTTTTTAGAAACAAGGTGCAACAAAAAATACAAAAAAAAACATTTTATGTGAAGTATTAATAGTCCTGTAAAAGCGATTATTTTTATTTTTATTAAAACATGCTTTTTAATAAACACTGTAAACGTATAAAGTTTAAGAAAATAAGAACATTTTAATTACCCGATAATTACAAAAAAGCGAAAAAAATAATAAAGTTCCACAGCTTGTATTGTGAAAAGAGAGACATTTCGATCTGGGTTTATATATTTTTAAGGAATCACCCTCTTAAATATTTTAGATTACCTGGGAAACACCATGTAAAAAATAAATACATCCAGAAATTTTAAGTTTATCTAAACACAACCAGGGGTTTGGCAGGGTTCTTGTTTGCTGTTTATGTATCTTTGTTAAATAGGCTTTCTTTAGACACAATTTTCAAAATAATTTTTTTTTAGAACCTGCATAAGTTAATGTATATTAAAAAATATTCCATTGGTACTAATAGTGCTATTTTAAAAAAATTCTAAAACAACCAATTAGGTGTTAATTATGCAGTCTTTTATAATAAATTAAAAAATCTGTTTGATTTTTATTGTTCAGACTTTTAATTTGTAAAAATTAATTAGTAGTCTTAACTTTATTTGCGTTGTTATATTATTATAATAAAAAACTTAATTACACTCAAATTACAAAACTCTCATTTTACCCATTTTTTTACCAGATTGATGGAAATTTCTCTGAAAATTAAGCCAATATTCAACAAAGCTGTCAGCCTCAGTTGGTTTTCGTCGGGGCATGAAAACGCAAGTGACATAATAAATTGATCACAACACTCAATTACAAAATGATGGGAAGGGACCTAAAATATCAAAGTTTTAAGGTTAGATAGGTTATCTTGGTATTACATATTTTAATGAAATTTATAAATTATTTTTAAATATTATTTATCATATTTTATTTAAGAAGTAAGGCCAGCATAAATCTGATTTTAACTTTTTTTTATAGAACATTTAAACAAATGGGAAGACAAGGAAGTTAGAAAAGAGTTAGTGTTATTATAAGATAGTCTTTATTTTAATTTAGGCTTTTATGGGACTTTTAAAAAATTTAATTTTTAAAGTTTCACAGTTTTATTCAAATTGATGCAAAGATTCATGTGTTCAAAAAGAAGTTAATATCGAAACCTGCCAACATAGCCCAGTAAATATGCCGGAAAATACTGTAAAATGTGGAAAAGTTGGTAAACAGCTCCGATTTAAAAAAATTTTTGTACGTATCCTATAGACCCTCAGGACAATTTATTACCACTAACATGCTATTGATTTCCTCTGAGAAAAAATTTAAAATTAAACACTAGAATCTCTTTTTCAATCTGATGAAAAATGTTATTACCTATCAAAACCTCCCTAGGGGTTACAGAAATGGGGAAATTTTAAAAAGTCAAAATTTTACCTCGAAAATCCTCTATCGGGGGTTTTCCCGAGATCCAAAATTAGTCCTGTCCACAATTAAGTTTACTCAATTTACGTGGCGTTTTATCCGTATTATAATGTTCTTTATCCATACAGATACATTTTTCATTAATCAAGATCATCTTCATTACGTAAGAAGTTAATTTTAGATCTGTCAGTACTTTAACCAAATTCTATTATTGTGTTTTTATGTAAGTAAAATCTTTATTAGAACAAGGATATTTGTATAAATAAGAAGCATTTAAATGTTTGAGTCGATAAAAATCATGTGCTTTATAAATTTATATTTATTTTTCAGTTTTTCAAATATATTTTATTCCAAGTTAATAATTTTGTAACAAGTTGTAAACTTCAATAATGTTTTAAGTGTAAAAACATAATTTGGTTTAGGTCCTTCATTAAATACAAATAAAAAACTCATTATCCAATTATTTTACTTGCCTTGTTAAATCTCTTGGTCACTTAACCTTTTTAAAAAGAAGCACCACATATTTTTTTAAGACCTTTAATTATAATTACTTAAGAGCAAGTGGTTCAGAAGGCTGAAGCAACTTGTAGTATTGCTGCAGTGGTTTGCCAATTTCTTTGGAGACATTTTGAGCATAATATCATTTCACGCTTTACTGATTTCCCTTATCCCTCATGTTTAACAAATCTCACTTATTCCGACGCACATATTTGGGGCATGGTTAAACATAAAGTATCGCCGCAAATCATGGACGAATTAAAAGAATAATCAATTTTGACCAAGATTAACTTTTCCTTATTTTAAGACAAGACTGACAACTTAGAAATAACATTGAATGCGGAGGTGCACATTTATAGCATGATTAAAATCTAACTACTATTTGTAAAAATTGATTTTGTGTTCAACTTTATTATAAACAGTTGTTTATTGTACAGTTTGATGCCGTAAGGTGCCTCTTTATGTATTAGTAAAATAAAAGATGTTTTTATTTTACACGTTTTCATGATATCCCAAACTACGTTAGAAATTATTTATATAGAAAACAATTAACTAAAATAATAATACCTAATTATTCTTAAAATAGAAATTATTGATATTCATAGGGCAACTGGAGTTTTCTGATATGGTCATACCCACATTTTCTTTATATGTTTTTACTGCAGTATTATCAATGTCATTTGATACAAAAGAAAGTTATCGACTGGGGCACTCGCCCAAGTTTTTTTCAGCAACGGCAATTTTGTTAAACTCACAATCTTCAATTACTCTTCTGCTACCGTAAAAAACCACTATCTTTGGTACCTTTTTATCGCCTCCATATTTGATCCTGTGTTAACCAGCACCGCAGGTGATAAAGACCTGAAGCAATGCCCCCTATATGAAAAGGCTAGGCTTAGATACTTGCTTCTATTTTTTCTTTGTTTTTGTCTATTTAAAAAAACATGTTGTTAAGAAACTTACCAACTCTTTCCGTCTACATGCTTCAGCTAGACCAAATATGACAACAAGCTAAAAGCAAAATTGAAACTTTTTAACAAATATTTAAAAAAAATCTCTGTATAAAAATACCCTACTGAATAAATAATGTTTCTTATCATCTGCTTTTCCTAAGAACTTGTGTATTTGTTCTTCGTATACAATACAAGACTTTTTGAGCAATATTCCTCAGATCTCCTTTTAAGGAAATAAATAACACTGGAACATTTATCGATGTTGATTTGTTCTCGAAGACTTATCGTTGTCCTTAGCATAGAGTGTTTGCTCAACAATAAAGAGCATCTGTACTTAGAAAGGTTAGTGTCGAAATAAGCCAAAATGGTGTTTTCTGTGGTCTTGATTTTCTTCCGCTCACACCATTTTCGATGCAAATTGTGTTTCTTTATATACAAGGATGTTTAATTTCATAGGCAAGGCAATAAATAGAGCCTTTTTGGCCAACGAGAAGTTGTTTGTTATTTCTTTCTTTTTTAATCCTCACACTTTTATTGTCAAGTTTTTTAAAACAACGTCAAACATCTATAGCCATTAGCAACCAAAGCAAACTTACAGGCTGACAACAGCAGGTCTGGTATACAGGGGTTTCAAAAAGTAATAAACAAAACTTCAAAAGTTATTAGAAACCGGTTTTTAATGTAATCGTACATAAAATCTTATATGTTATACCTACATAAACGTAACTTTATTGGCCTTGTAGCCTGCTCGGCCATTAAAAACGTGCGCAATAAAGCCATGTTTTATGTACTAATAACAAAAATAACAATTTTAGTTATGAAGTATGTAACAAAACCGTTATTTGCGGTGTATGTTTACTGTAGTAATAAAGATATCAGCTGTTGCATTAAATTATGGGTACAAAAATATATCCATAAGTTATACGCCCAATAATTATAAATCAAATATTAAATCTAAGCACGACACTGGACTGCTGGAAAAATCGATGTGGCCATTATATTTCGAATGAATGTCGTGCTGACAGTATAAAGCGGGTTAAATCGGCATAAGACAGGTATATTCCGATTGCACTTTTATGGATTGAAATTGTTATGGGCTTCAGGTACACGAATATGGACTGCGATTTTTAGATCAGTATCAGACAAAATGTTAGCACGATAAAAATGAATAATCGCAATATGTAAAAATAATTTGTCGGTCAATTAAAAACCCTAATAAATCTTCTCTTTGTTTGCTTTTAACCCTACAAGTACTTGAATTTGTTATGCTTAAAAAGATGAGTCATGTATTTGCTATATAATTTTAAAAATTGGATTAATTATTACTCTAAGTATTTCGTCATATGTATATTCCGACTGAAGGTTCGGCTTTGGATTCGGCCAGAATGGCACCTTCTGTCACACATTCGGATTAGACAAAAAAAAACGAAGATTTCGCGGATGGCGAAGTTTTGTATCTGAAAATCTAGGAATAAACAAAGTTGTTACAATTCATTTCCCAACCGCTGTGTTCACACGTCGTCGTCGTGGTTGGGCCCAGTAGGATCTTTTGGAACATGCGCTAGAGTTGCTGGTTATCGGCAACTCTTTTGGCTAGCGTATGGAACGGGATCCGAAGCTAAGATGAACACAAGGCTTAACTCTAGCATACCGTGCGAGAATGACTTCCTGTGCCTTAAACAGGTGTCTCCAACGGTGCCTCTGAGATACAGGGCGACCTCTCAGAGTATCTAGCCTTACTGCGGTAATGCGGGGCTCTGCCGTGGTGGACTATTACTTTCCTAGCTCCAAACAGAAAGCGGACAGAACCGCTTTCATAGGAAAAAAGTGACACAAGCAGACAAAGGTGCGCCGACCGAAACGGGTAAATCCGTTTCGAAAGGTGCCCCTGTTTCCTGGGGAAGGGCTAATCCATTCCGAACAAACAGGTGCTTAGGAAGGGATCCCTGAATCCAAACAGAGGGCGGACAGAATCGCCTTTATAGGGAAAAGGGTTTCCTGGCTTTAAACAGAAAGCGGATAGGACCGTTTTCATAGGGTAAGGCCGGAGATGCGGTTTCAGAAAGAACATCTGGTTCCTGTAACAAGGACCTGGTAGCTACCCACGTCACTAGACCGGAAGAGGAGGGCATGACGGATCTAATCGTCTGCTCGTCATACTCTCCAGGAGACAGGGATACCAGAACACATCAGAACACATATTGTGCTCGTGTCCGGTAGCGACACGAGCAAGAGGAGATCTCTTTTAATCTGGTATCAGATTCATTAGAAGTCTGATCCTATTGAGAGAAATATAAAAAGGTGTGAGCCACAATAGACCCAGCGGTCGCAGTGAAGGGCGTAAAAAGTCCACTCACTTTAAACCTATCAACCTACAATTCATTTGAGCGAAGGAAATTCTGGATAGCAGCAGGACATTCGGCCGATACGCGGGCATACGATTTGCGTATCGGACCGACTCGTCACAATTTTTGCGCCTTTTTCTTCTTATAGTTTAAATCTAGCCGCTTGGATTTTCAGGCATCTGCAT
This sequence comes from Listronotus oregonensis, assembly GCA_019359885.1. NCBI lineage: Eukaryota > Metazoa > Arthropoda > Insecta > Coleoptera > Curculionidae > Listronotus > Listronotus oregonensis. The sequence goes on from JAHBCN010002025.1 coordinate 77,329, forward strand.
CAGTTTTTTTTGTTGATAAAACTTAATTATCATAAATAATACATGATACTAGAATAGATTACAGCAGCGTTGCCTGACAAAATTAGGCCGCAACTACCATTAATTAAATATGCAGGGTGATCTGTAAGCATGGCTTACCCTCTCTTTTCTGGACTTTTCAAGATAGAAAAATAAAACGGTATAATTTCAAATTTGAAATTTTTCGACAAGTCAGGTGATTTTTGATTACTTCCAGTTTCACCGGAAACGGCCTTTACTTTCGATTTTTAAGTAAAACACCCTGTATAATTTTGCATTTTTGGTCTGTGAAAACTCTGCGCCCAACAGTACTCCATATTATGTCAAATTGTAACATCTTTGAAAAAACACAACAAAAAAATTAGCTGTCAAAAATTGACAAATGGGGTAACGTTAGACACAGAATGTTCCCCGGACTATTTTGGTGCTGGTCCTGGGTATAGCGACTGGGTATTGACCCCTATGAACTGAAAGATATTCGACAAAAACTTATTAATTAAAGGTAGTTGCGGCTTAATTTTGCTAGGCAACCCTCTTGTATTTTATTCTACTTTGACGTAGTATTCATGAAATTTAAGTTTTATCCAAATACCTGCAGATTTAAGTGGCTGCATTTCGTACTATTATGAAAGTCAGTCTAATTATTCTAATACTAAGATTGTATTTAACAATAACATAAAAATAGTTTTTATTAATGAGTCCTTTGGCTGGACCCCTTTGTGCATGCCACCAGAGGTCCATGGACTTTTGCAATGGTATCCGAAGTCTTTTGGGTCGCTGATGACGAAAAAAATGGTTTTAAAGGCCAAAAGTGGTGCAATTTTTTTATTCAAAGTTTTTGGTAATATTTTGGGGTTTCTATAATTTTTCCTTACGAATCGTTATTTTATGACAAAACGTCATAAATATTTAAAACTTTCTGGAATTTTCAAATTTTCTAACAAAATTTTACCAATTCAATTTTAATTTCTATTTTATTTTATATTTAAGTTAATCTTGATAACGGTGGAAGACTTACCATCGAGAAGTAGATAAGGTTTTTGAATTTTTTGAGTTTATTTGGAGATTTTCTATTTTCTGTTTCAGGAGATGCGCTAGTTGATAGGGGTCAATAGGGATGAGTATGCTAATTCGCTATACCTTGCGACCAGGACCGAAATGGTCCCATTTTCTAGAAAATTTCAAGACAAGTAATCCCAACAAAAAAAAAATGAAACATGAATCCGCCGCAAAATTATACAACATATTTACTAATTTAAGTGATTTGGTATTATTTCAGTTTTTTGTATAAATAAACTAAAATATTATTTTAACTATACTTACTATATTAAGTAAAGTATTTAAAGGAAAAATATATAAAATCCCCACTTAACTTCCTTTTTTAACCGTATTTACAACATTCTCACTCAAAATTAAACAAGTAGATATTTCACAAAGCTGTCAACAACACTGAGGTTTCCGTTAGAGCCTGAAAACGAGAAGTGACATAATAAATGATTTACAACATTCAATAACATGATGTGTGAGGATTAGGGAAATACAAGATTTAAAGTTTGCTTGATTAAGTGATTATTAATTCGTTTTTAAATAAACTGATGTTATTAAAACAAATATTACAAAAAAATAGAATTTATATAATAATAACTTGAAATACTGCAAATTAAGTTTTACACTACACAACAGATCTTTTTAAAATGATATTATCCAGGTGTAAAAAGGAAAATTTAAGAGTCTTCTAGGCAGATCAGCGGAGTAAGGTAACGTGGTTAGTAATGCCGTGGGTATAGGCGAAGACAATGCTGTTGTGTGTGGTTCGGTTCCACGTATAACTATAGGTCTAGATAATATTACCCAGGTGTAAATGAAAATAATTTAAAGGTAATAGTTATTTGTATGAGTGAAAGTATTACCGCGCGATCTAACAGGTGTGGTAAAATGCAATATCCGCATGTTTCGGTAATTCGACAACGTTGACGGAACTGGAAAAAAACCGATTAACTATCTAAAAACCCGATACCCATGATACCTAGTCCGTAAACTTTATATAAGCCTTTGAGGGCTGTCCTGGAAAAATCTCTATTTATTAAAAAAAAATACTTCTTTCAGAACTTGGTTGTAATATTTAAAAGATTCACCCTTAGCGAATTTATATCTTTCTGAAGTAATAATTAAGTGTTTACTTTTTAAATAAATTATACCGAATTTAATTACGATTTGCACGGTACTATATAAGGTAGGTTAAATGTATTTATTGCCCCGGAGTTTACATATTTTTAAACCTAATTTGTTAATGAGTATTCAGTTAAATTTCATTTTCATATTATTAGTCGATAGATTTTTTTCCTGATCACCTTTATTAGCAACTAAAATATGTTTCTTTTTAACTTATCCTATTTTAACAGTAAATTTTTAGTTGTACTATAATTTCTGGAACTATCCGCCAGGATACATAGTAAGCTATTACCATTACAAAATTTTGATTTTAACAAACTTTAAAGTTTGAAAATTGCCTAAACTTTCTTATTAAACAAAACAAAACTTACCTTTTAACACTGAAATTTAATAAAGGCTTTATAAACTTTCTAGGTAAATATTAAAAAGTTATTTTATGTTTGAATCTAGTACAAACAAAAAAATAATAAATTTAATATTAAAAATAAATACCAAAACTGGTAAAAATATAACTAAAAGTGTCTCCGCAAAGCATCATAAAATGTGAGTAGCATTTTTCTTTGTTATGAAAAAAGAAAAAACTATACCATAGGATTTTCAGTTATGAAAGAAGAGAATTGTTTGACTAGGGCGATAATTTAACAAATAGGTAACCTGGTATGATATGCTTTATAGTAGGAGAGACAAAGCCGAGATTAGCCGTCATCGGTGATATGATATTTCTCTATGGGAATGTGTTCATTTAATGGCAACATTTACAATCCCTCGCGGGCTGACACCCTAACAGATAAAGGCAGTAGTTATAGGGGGTGAAAGTGGAAACTTTTTTAGGTAAAAAGTCATCTTCGATGGTATGGTTGAAAATATGTCAGAATATTTATCTAACCAAACAAAATCCTAAACGGCGTACACGTAAATATATACAAAGGAGGGTGGCAGACGGCAGTAAAAATTTGGATAAAAGGCCTTCATCGGTAATTTGGCATTTATCTATTACAATGTGCTCATTTAGTGCCAATATTTACAATCCTTTGCAGGCGAACACCCTATAGTAAATACCGGGGGTAGTTATAAGAGGTTAAAATGGTATTTTTTTTAGGTAAAACCCCTCATCGATAATATACTTGAAAATATGTAAGATGAGAAGGATTGACCCAACCAAACAAAATTCTAAAATTTCGGATAAAAAGCCACCATCAGTGATATGACATTTCTTTATTGCGATATGTTCATTCAATGCTAATTGTTTGTGAATTTAAAGAGAAATTTGAATCTATTAGTTTTCTTCGATAACACGGGACTGTAAACATGTTATTAATTTAATTTAAATCAGAAATAAACCGAACCATACATCAGTCAAAAAAGTAATGGCGGCACCTTACCTAGATTTGTAGTCTTTCAGCTCAGGAATGCTCTTTCAGCTTCAGGGATCCCTGTATTTTGTCACCATCGAGTCCAACAACGGCACTATAATTTTGTGATTTAAAAAGTCTTTGTCGAAATTAAATTAGCGAAAATAATTGCGAAATTTGGAGACTTTAAGATTAACGACTTGCACTGTCGAACCCAGTAACAAGTGTACTTCTCATTTTTCGTTGGGCGTGCGCAGCTAGGAGTGCCCAATTGAAAGTGTATGGTTTTTTGTTTTATATAAAAGAAATTTGAAATTTACTATTAAATGAATTATTAAAAACTAAGAGTTACACAAACACTAATTTTTATAATTCCTTGCGGCCAGACACCCTACTGTAGTGTGGGTAGATATAAAGGTGTGAAAGTGGAAAGTTTTTTCAGCTAAAAGCCGTCATCGATAATTTGCTTAAAAATATGGTAGGTAGATTTATATCTAATCCAAAAAAACCCTTAAAGGTGGATTCAAAGGGAATGACAGATACGGGTAAAATTTGGGTAAAAGGCCGTCATTGGTAATATGGCATTTCTCCATTGCAATGTGTTCATTTAAGGCAATGGATAAATACCACATCACCGATGATGGACTTTCACCCAAATTTGTATCCCTTTCCGCCACCCCCTTTGTATTTACCCACGTGACCGCTTTTTGGGATTTTGTTTGATTATATAAATACCTTTCCACCTGACATATTTTTAGGCGTATCATCGATGACGGCTTTTACCTGAAAAAAATTGCTACTTGCACCCCTTATAACTACCCCCTGTATCCACTAGGGTAACCACCTGCGAGGAATTATAACTATTGGGAATGAAATGAACACATTGCAATGGAGAAATTCCATATCATCGATGATGGCCAAATCTCGGCTCCATATTTTGGGCTATTAGAAAGAGAATACATATTAGTTAGATCAAACCTCGATCTTATTATTAAATATATAATTTTACCTAAAGACAATAACCTGAGTTTTAAATACCATCATATTATTTGCTAACTTTATATTTTTATTATTAATATGAACCGAAATTCCTTTTAAGGGAGTCCAAAGTTCAATGTATAATAAATGTCAAGTACTTGTGTAATAAAATATATCCCTTGTAATATTTAAACACTAAAAGGGTTCGCAATTTCTTAAAAGGTCCCAATTTGCAAAGAGATATAAGCAGAAATTCACTTAAGCGTCTAAATACAACTTAAGCTATTCAAATATAGCTAAAAGTTAAAGTTGACGCTTGCATTTCAATAGTTACATTGTTCTATTCACTTTTCAGAAAGTTCTTACAATAAGAGGGTTAAAATGCAAATAGTTTTAAAGCTTCATAAAATAAAATAAAAAATAATGTATAAATTAAATTTAAAACAATTAAAACCTCATCTTAAATAAAAGGGAAACAATCTTTTAGTTTCAAGAATGGGGATAGCAAAAGTCCAAGACGTGAAAGTGTGAAAAGGGCGGCTTATGTTGGCGGCCCTGTCGGGTAACTCTAAAAGTTACTAGCATTCTCAGCTGTGGACAGAATCGTGCCACAAGTCGAAGTTTTTATATGGGGTTATTTTTACAGTTGCAAATATTTGTGTACAGAGTTGATATTTTATTGGTTTTGACTGTTTTTACTATATTGTTTTTGATAGTCTTTAGTCGTGTAGTTTTAATTAGTCCTTAGTGTGCAATAGACCAAAAAGTTGTGTTTCCCATAAGGATTCTGTTATTTGTTTGGAGCATGTGAAAAAAGACGATTTTTATATGTCTTCCAAAAAAATTGCAAAGGAGGTGATTATGAGATCCTGATCAAAAAGAAAAAAGGCGATTAATAAAAGAAGGTAAGGTGAAAAATTTGATATATCCTAATGCTGCTATTACTAACAAATATTTTGCATTATTACACCTTGGATAACACAAACACGGTTTTTAAGTCAACCAGTGACTCTTCACAACTCTGGGTGTAGTTACACAGTTATTAGTAAGTAAGTAAGTAAGTACATTTATTAAGTTTGTGGTTAGTTACATACTTTAATTGTATTTAATTTTTTTTGGATACTTATCTACCAATTACTTGGTATATTATATTGAAAAAGGCATGTTTTAAAATATAATTTATATTTTTTAGATTTGCCTTTTACAAGTTTAAAATTAACTGATGTAAACCGACCTTGCACTGAAGAAGTTTTTGTTTAGATTGTGTAGTATGAAGTGGACTGCGAGGAACTTGTAAATAAGTTAAACTTTCGAGTACCAAATAAGAACACGAGATCTAATTCTTTGTTTTATCTTGCAAGGGCTGCCAACAAACAAGAAATGAAATTTTTGTGTTTGTATTAAGTAGGATTTTAATGCTTAAATGATTTGTATGTTTTAGGATATGAAATGTAGTATACCACAAAATATTATTAAATAATACCACCAAGTACTGTGTTCTTTTCTTCCATATCTATTTCTAAATGTAAAAATTTCACTTTTATTTTATTTAATTGTTGCAATTGTAAATGTATTGTAGTGTTGTAGTTGTAAAACAAATAAAGTTTAGTTTTTTAGCAATAAACCTGTGTTCATATTTTTTTACATAAAATAATTCATTTTATTGCTAAAGTGGAAAATTTTGCTATTATTCTGCAATATCAAGATGCTGTATGGTCCAAATAAAGTTTAGTTTTTTGGCAATAAACCTGTGTTCACATTTTTTTACATAAAATAATTCATTTTATTTCCAAAGTGAAAACTTTTGCTATTATTCTGCAATATGAAGATGCTGTATGGTCCGTAAGTAAATAAATAACTAGTTTTTAAAGTAACATAATTAGTTTTTAAAATAAAAGAAATTAAGGATTAATAGACAAGTTTATATATTTATGAAGTAATACAAAAACACCGTCATAAATTCCTAAAAAAAAGTTATTTTTCTATGGCTTCCAGTACCTGATTTGAAGTTGGATATTTTGTAATCTTACAAAGATCTTTAAGATACCTTGTAAAAGCCCATTTCTGATCCTGCACTTACAGAAAAACTTCCTTCCCTTGCCCACCGACGGGCTGTAGGGAACCTGTCTTTCTTCTGTAGGTATTTTCACGGCTTCTGCTTAGACGAGTTGGCCAGTATAATTCCTTTTCTGGCAGCTCCCAACCGAGCAACACGTAGTGCAACTTTTATGCATCTTTTTACAGTTCAGCTAGAGAGGCCCCGAACTTCCGCTTTCTTCGTTCCTTTATCCCTAGAGTGTCAAGACTATGGAACCCGCTACCTGCAGAATTTAAGTCTCTTGTGAATAAACTCCCTCTTACCATACTTCAGACACCCACGGAGCGTTTATACTAGGCCTTAGCCTTCGCGGACTGTTCCAAGATAAAAAAATAATTAAAAACCCCAAACTTCTTTACTTGCTCATAAAGTTTTATAAACGTCGTAATATAGATGGGTTTTTTAAAGGAAAAAAAGGTGTTAATAATTTTATATCGTGTGTTTAAAAATAGAGTAAGTACTCATAATTATAACAAATTAGCAATCATCAGTATTTTCTACATTTTAATTTTTTTTCTCATTTTTAAAATATTTAATGTAGTAGATACCATTGAAAAGGTACGCCATCGTCGTGTTGTCGCTTTAATTTTTAATTTCAATAATTAATTGAATTACATTTATATTTTTGAAAATAAATTTTGTTCGTCGGTATAAAACATGATACTATTACTCGAGAAGATAAACCCACTTGGCGATTCAATTTCTACGACGTTGCGCATGACGTCACGTATCGATGACAAAAATTCTGCTTGTCGGTTGGGAAAGCAGTGTTTTAAAGCCTTTTTAACGTTTATTGTATTTTGATTATTATATATTGGTGTATGAGATATTCTATGATTATTATAATAGTATGTAAGATATTTTCCTTAATTGTATGTGGGATTTAGGATCCGTGCTATGATAATGCCTTTAAAAATAAGGTATAGAATAAATATTGAATTTGACATTGATTAAGGTTTAAAAACGAACAACAAACGATTATAATTATTTAAAGTATTTTAATTTAAACATATGCAATATGAAAAGTCTAAAGGCTTGTTAATTAATAATAAACTAATAACACTTTATAGCGCAAAAAATGATTTATGGTTTTTATTTAAATAAATTTAGTTAGCTACTTTAGACTAATACTTCTGCAGAAAAATATCAGTACATATTTTGTTATGTTGCAAAAAAATAAAATAAAACAAAAGTAAAGGATTAATATACAGCGTATTGTGACAATTTTTAAAATTTTTATTGAGTTTTATGCGCTATACCTACCTATAAAGGATAGTCTATATTTTTTATATTGCTTATGGGTAGAGGTGTTAAGAAAATGACACTGTAATGTTTAACAATTCTGTTTATTTTTTTTAAGAATATATTAGTACTTAGAAAATTAACAAATTTACACAAGAAAACCAAATTTAATTAATCTATTTTATAATTTTCGTCATTTTTCTTTTTAACTTTGTTTTTTTTAATATATCTATTTAACATTAGAATTTTAAAATACAGATTTGGCTAAATCCATTTGCGATTTTAAATAATTTTTAGTCAACTTTAATGACTCCTTGTAAAAAATGTGGTCGAGTTCCTTACGCTAAGTTACAAAATCTGGGTTTGGCTTCAAAAAATAAATAAACAATACACTAAATCCATCGTACATCTAAACCGAAATCGGAAGGCCATATTAAAACTCGCTGTTTCTGGGGAAATTTGTCATCGAGTGACGTCAGGCGTGCGAGAGAGATAGGTTTATCTCATGCGCGTGGGTTTATCTTCTCGAGTAATAGTATCATGGGTGTAAAAGCAGTTTTTCGTTTCCACCTCAATTCTACGCCACTGTCCGGCATAAAATCCAACATGGCCGTAATGGGTGTCACGGTTAGTTTTTATTTCTACGTTTGTTTTTAATAATCTAGTTTGTTTACCTTAATGCAGGTCGGTTTTCATTTTTTTTGCAGTTTATTTTTGGCAAAAGGCTCCAAATTTGATTGTAATTGCCGGGTTACTTCTGTTTTTCTATCGTATTTGGTATTCTACCTTATGCTTTACGTTGCTTTTACCCCTCGTAGTATTATGTACTAAAAAATTAACATTGTTATTTGGGCAGCGTGGGTAGGCAACTTAAAATGCGTAACGACGTTCCGATTCAGAGGCGAGAAAATTCCTAGACTTAGCAGAGGGGGCTCGCCTCTGTTGCTTTTTTAGAAGGACAAGGGGCCAACGGCCATGTTTTGGCACTTTCACGTCATTCATCAAGGCGAGAACTAGGAGAATTTGCAGCTAACGTATTCAAGCCATCTTTATAGGATTTGTGCTGCAAATTCTCAAAAATCTTTCCTGATTTAAGTTACCTTTGGTTTTGTGTGGATTTTGTTGGTTTGCGTTGCCTTTTGGCTGTTTCGGGAAAGAAATCTGCATTGCAGGACTTGCAGTTCGACGCCGCAGGGATCACGTGTTAAATTTGGGAAAAAACCCCTTAACATCTTGGGTAAGTTCTTCTAGACTTTTTCTTTAAATGAGTATTTTCCGTAAAAACGGTACATTAATAGATTTATTTGGGTTTTCTTAAGACGCGCTGGTGGTTCAGGGATTTTCATTATTTCTTTTATATATTACGTAATGCGTTGGGCAAGTCGAATTTCAGTAGGAATTAATTATTAATTACTCCTAATTACACCAATTTAAGGGGTTTGTTGTGCTAATTTATTGCGAAAATCGCAGTTTTATTGAATTATTCTTTTTTGTTGTTTTTTTTTGACAGTTACGTTAATTGGCTACGCTAATTAGCGTTAAAGTTTTAATAAATCGCCGTTAGATGGCGCTGGTGTATAGATCATTTGTTTCTTTTAGTATTAATTAATTTTCTGGGGTTAAATTACCTTCTTTTGGTAATAAATTTTAATTACTAAGTTTTCTTGTCATTATTTTTCTTTTTGAGACTTTTATTCAGGGTATAAGTATCTGGGTGACTGTTCGAGACCTATTTATTATTTAAATTGTCAATTTAGTAGGCCGGAGAGGCTTTTGTTATATTTAACAAAAATTAGTTATTTATTTTTTTTTACCTTATTTAATTATCATTTATCAATGATATTTAAGTTATTTTTATTTTGTTGATATCTTCTAATTCTACAAGATAGAGTGTTTTTTTTTTAAGACAAAAAAAGCAAACAAGTAAATATACCGTGATTGAACTATTTAAATAATCAGTCAGAAACCTACTTATTATTTGTTGTGCCAAGTAAAAAATAAAAATCAATAAATATGTTTTGGGCTTTTACCTACGATTAAATACAATCGTATGGATATATGAAGCCTCGTTATAAAATCCGGGCTAAGTGCCCAAATTGAAAATTTTTGTTTTAATAGCAAAATGTGGGCTATGTGCCAAGCATTGCTTAGTATAAACCGGGCTATGTTCCTTTCATTGTGGAAGTAGTTCAAACGACCGCTGTAAGATAGTGCGCTGGTCTAAGTGCCACCTGTTCTGTAACAAAATCCGGGCTATGTGCCAAAAGCAGTTTTGAGCTGTTACAAGTGGTTTGTGTGTCTGTTTGAGGTTATTTTGCAATCTTTTGAAAGCAGGTGGTTTTGTGCTGTGTAATATAACTTTCTGTAATGGATGTGGTAAAGAAACGCCGTAAAAGAGGTGAAGGAACTGTTTCTAATTTAAAGAAGAAACTTAGAGCTGAAGGAAAATCCATGAGAATAATAAGGCAGGATTGTACCTGAAAACAACCTCCACCTGTTGAGGTTAGTAGTAGGCTTAGATTATTAACACCCTGGCACCTTAGGCAATGTTGATATAAGCCTAGTTTAAATATATTTTATATTATTGTTAAAGTGTATGTTGTTGTCTTTAGTGCAAAAAAGGCGAAACTTCCATATACGTCTCCACCGCTAAAATCGATGTTTTCAAATCGATAGTTTTCTATAATCGATAGTTTTTAATAGTTGTCAATTCGATTTAACATTACGTCATATAAACTGTATGAAAAAGAAATTAATAATCATTTTTTTTTATCAAATTTAATCGAAACAAACGGTGAACAAAAAAATATAATTGAGATAAATATTTAACACTAACAACAACATAACATAACAAACCCTCATTATTATCGGTTATGTCTGATTTGATTCCAAGGTTCGTTTCATTACAGCATTTTTCACAAGACATAGATTTCGGTAATAAACCAAATTCTGTAGCCCTTGAATATACTCTAGATTTGATAATTTTTCTAATTCCAATAGAATTGTAATAGTTACAGGTTGCGTCATTTTCAGAAAGAAAAATCAATATTGTTTGTTTACATAATATTATTCATTAACAATAATATAAAACATGTGTTTTTATATCGATTGCTATATCGATAACTATTTCCGAAAAAAAACTATCGATTTGAAAACATCGATTTTATCGGTGGAGACGTATACGGAAGTTTAGCCCAAAAAAGTAAAAACAGGTTATTAGAAACTACGATGAAGCCCTAATGACATGTTTTTGTTGTAGGTTTCATGCCGATGCCGGTACCAATGCAAGGACATTACCTTTGAACAAAAAACTAGCATCTTTAATCAGTTTTATAAGCTTGGGGATAATGTTAAGCAAAATTCATATCTAATGGGAAACTTAAGTATCTGTAATGTTAAACGTAGACGTCATGGATCTTACGATGACCCGGCACAGAGTCGAAGGCAAACCACTGTATTTTTTTCAATTCCCGATGGCAAGGGAAATCTCCTTCAAGTTTGCAAGGAAACATTTAAAGAAATCCATGGGATCAATAGCGCAGAGTGGAAACATTAGTCAAAGCAAAAAAATGGTGACGTTACTTACATTGAACGTAGAGGAAATAAAATTAAAGAACGGAAATATAATTCGAATGATGTTGATCGTATTGTAAGCCACATTGAAAGGTTTCAAAGAGGAAAGCCACTACACTAGGTCCAAAAGTTCACTCATGTATCTGAGCCAAGATTTGAATTATAGGGAAGATGTATGATGCATTTATTGAACTTCATCCAGAGAACAAGGTTGATTTCAACTATTACAAAAAAATAGTAAAAGAGAAATTTGCCAATATGAGATTTCAACGGCCTAGGAAAGACACGTGTAACACATGTGATTTGCTGAAAAGTAAAATAATGAATGATTCTAGAAATAAAATAGATCATAAGAATAAGTTAGAACTTCACCACTGAAAAGCTGAGAGGGCCAGGGAAAACATGAAGACTGATCACGAAGAGTCAACAGCTGTGACAAGTGACACTTGTACAATATCAGTAGACTTGCAACAAGTTTTCTCATTACCCACGTTGACACACAGCCAAATGTACTATCTACGGCAGCTGTCATGTTATAACTTAGGCTTGCATGTAGCTGATAATAACCAAGGTTTTATGTTTGTTTGGCACGAAGGCATGAGTAGCAGGGGTGGGAATGAAATAGCCAGTTGCATTTTTAAAGGTGTCAGGAACAAAATAACTTCCAAAAGAAAATTGATAATTTGGGCAGATAACTGTTGCGGGCAGAACAAAAAAAAGATGATTTTGTTCTTGTGGGTCTACTTGATCTGCAATGACTATTTCGATGAAATTAACCACAAGTATGTAGTCTCAGGTCATTCTTATTTAAGCTGCGATCGCGACTTTGGTATTATTGAAAAAGAAAAAGGGGGGAAAGGTGTGAGGTCCCCTTGGACATTGTAAGAGTTCTTTGTTCGCTAACCGTAAAGGCCCTTCCTAACAACATTGATGGGGAAGAAGATTTTTGACTTCGCGAAGGCAGCAACAACTACCTCACCACAACTAAATTAGAAATTTCCAAGGTTTCTGGGAAAAAATCACAAAGGCCAAACCTGGGATAATTTTCACGAAAAAAACCCTTTTGTGAAGTTGAATCTTGGGTACAAACTACAGTGATTAAGAAAGGGATGAAAGTTGAAAGACTGAAAGGGTTGGAACTACCTCGGTTGGAAATGGAAGGAAGATTGAAAACTGAGAAAAAAGATTTAAAAAGCTTATTCCTTACCTTAAATATGAAAATAAGTTTTTTTATGAACAGTTAGTTCAGTAGTCCCACAAGACACCCACATATAAGTGTTTTCTTCTAAAAGCCTTTCAATTTTTTAATACTTTGTATTTTTTTTTTACTTCTAAGGACTAAGTTTTAGACTTTGTACTTTCTAAATAATAGCTGTATTTTGAATTTAGATCTTGTAATGTAATAAAAAGTGAAAAAGTTAGCATTCATTGTTTTTATTGCTCTTTTTACCTGAACCTGTTTTTTTCTGATTGCACTTTTAAACAATAACAACATACACTGATTGCACTTTCATAATAATATGCACTAATGCATAGGTACATCATGGCTGAGAATGTCACTAGCCCTCTTTTTACTTTCAATACTTTTGGACTTAGCTGGTTTTAATAATACAGGCATGGGCACATAGCCCGGTTATAAATTTGTTCTGTTGAAATTACATTTAATATATGATAAAATTGTATTATTTACTTAAATTTTAGAATATATGGTCAGAACAATGTTACAAGCAACTAAAAAAAAAACCTGGAAAAAATATATATTGTTTTTAATTTGGAAGGTTTTTTGCTTTTTTCTCAAAACATTCTTTTTGGCTTTTAGCCCGGATTTTATAAACGAGGCTTCATATTACCTTTTATTTTACACTAGTTAAGTGATTGTTAATTAACTTTTGGTAGCTAGGGAATATGTTCTTTTTTTGTGCCAATGGAAAAGGGCATAATTTTTTTTTGTAAACTAGTTTACTGAAACAATTTTATTTTATGTTGTCTTTACTTAATGGGATTGTTTTTTTTATGATTAATTAACGTTGCTTACTTAATAAGTAATTATTTTTTTTTTGTTTACTGAAAGGTCTCGAACCAAGCACCAGATTTTAAAGTTTTGGGATTTGAGGGAATTTTCTTGGATTTTTTTTAAAGTCGCTTAATTATCTTACGTTTTATTGGGTTTTAATTAGTATTGAATTTTGTAGGGTTCTTCGGACGGGCCATTTCTCTTCACATGGGCCATTAATTTAATTTTGAAACAGTTTTCGTTTTGGTTTGGAGGGGCCAACAATTTGGTAGAAGTTCTCTTGGGACGGGTCAGAGATAGTGACCATTTAACTGGTCAATGTGTTGTCTGTAGTTTTGGACACCATCGCTCTTCACGGTGTAGTGGCTGGCACACACGCTATCACTTGGAATCGACAAAAACAGGCAACATTATGATTAACTAACTAACAATTTTTATTTATAACCTTTCAATTTAGAATTTAGGACTCTACCGGTTAAATTTTTACCATATTGTGTTTAAATTATTTGCGGCCTTTTCTCTTATTTTTATAGTAATATATATATATTTTTTTTTGGTAAATCTTATATCCTTATTGGTTTTCAAATGGTGCACCTGGTCATTTAATTATTGTTAATTAAATAAGCGGCATTTATATATATTTTTGATATTTTATATATTTTTTTGAAATTGTAGACTTACAGTTTTAATATTTATTCTTTTCACCAGTATAGAAAATTTAACGGTTATTGAGCGCATTCACCATTTCATTTTTTATTATATATATATATATTTTTTTGTAAACTTTTAAATTATAAATTTAAATTTTGTAATTTCATAACCCAGCGCATACACCATTTTATTTTGAATAAATTTTTTTTGTGTAAACTTTTAACTTTTAAACTACAAATTTATAATAAATTATATTAACTAGTTGTTTTAAATATAGTGTTTTATTTGGCTCACCTAGTGTCTCCTTTTTCTAATGTTAATATTGTTTAGTAAAGTTTTTCTTGTCTTTGAGTGGTAGTAAAGTTGAACGAGAGTTCCCAATTAAATCTTGGAAGGTCTCTGCTAGGCCTGGCACCAAAAGCAGTGGCGCCCAGTTTAACCCCCCCTACTCTCCGGCAAATGAGTTAGGGCATTTTTGCACGCTCTCTCTGCTACTCACCTTGAGCTTTACTGTGCCTTTGCTATTTATTTGATATTAATTTTAATAAAAAAAAAATAATAATAATAATTTTATTTTAAAGGCTGCCAACGGCCAAATAAAAGTTGGAAAAGTGTTTTTAGGCTAAAACACTTGGGCTAAAGCAACTGCGTGACATGGGCCCTTCTTAACGTCACAGAAGAGTTTTTCAATATGGCGTCATAACCCTTTAGATTAATAAACTCTGATTTGTAAAACCTTTTTCAGTTTATTTAAGATATGTGGGCGCCCTGTAGGCAGGATCTAAGTTAATATAGTTTATATAAACCTTGCTAAAAACTTAATTGTGTCTTATAGGACTACTGATAAAGTTTAAATAATGCAGGTTAATAAATGAGTTTTGCTTTTTCTAGAAAATTTAAGAGAAAACGGAAGCACAACGTGGTCATCAATGATTTTTGTTCCAGTGCATATACAAGCACCTTGGATTACTTTAGGGAAGTTGGACCTTCATTATTTATGCAGTTTTTTAACGACGCAAATTCATAACTTAAAACTTGAAACTATGGTTGTATGTTGACAATACTGAACTCTATACTAGTATAAAATTGTTTAAAGATAGTTTCTTAATGCAAAATAATATTTAAAAAAAGAATAACTAAATTAACTAAACTGCTCAACAAAAAGATCGTACCACTTAATTTTTAGACTCATTTTCAAACTGTTGTAACTTTTTTAAAAATTAACTTTTTTGAATATCTAAAATGAAGTTTAAAACCGCGTTTCTTCTACTTTAAGCTGAATTGCATTTAGTTTTAGTAAGATGAATATTATCATGATGTACAGGGTGATTAATAGAGTGCTACAAAAAAACAAAAAATTCGAGTGTTCCCATTTCAGTGGTAATTTTTTTGGTCGTTATAATATAGATTGTTACCAAGGTCATATCAATATCTCTAGACGTTTATGACAGTTTTTGAATTGAGGACCTCTGGCTTGCGATACATTGCTAAACGTCAAATTTTGGTAATCTATTCTTTAAAAGCTATAACTGGAAAATGGATTGACGGATTTCAACGAGTGTTTCATATTCGGAGAGCTCATTTCATATAGATTTTTTTACTCCTAAGCATTTTTCGATAGGTTATAATTTTATGGGTATACGGGGCCAACAAATACCAAAAACGTAGCTGATGTAGAAATCTAAATATAGGGTAAATTATTGAACGCCAAAGGGACCATATGTGTGTGTTTTGTTTTAAAATGGCCAAGTTGAAGTTTGTGTCAATATCTCGAAACAATTTCTACCGTTAATTGATTTATGCTGTTTAAGTGCCAGTAAACTTATTCAGCAAAAATGCGTCGTTATTATGGCATTAGGTCTGAATGGAAGGAACTCCAACAACGTCTTAAAGCTTTATACATTTTGTTTGACTTACAAACTGTTTTATGACAATGACATTATTCCATCGTTGCTATAGAAACGTATGGCTGCTATAGATAAATTCAATGTATCAAGTAAACATTTCTTTTGTTTTTTTGTTGAGGTAACTTCACTTTTGAAAATGACAAAACTAAGCAAAATCAACTAAAAATTTAGTGCGGTAAGTTTTTGGACACCGAAATGTACTAAAAGAGTTTTAAGCCTAACAATTTTAATCTAAAACATGTTGCGCAAACAAGGCCGTTTGGTACCTAATGTTGTGGTAATTATGGATATCATAATAAATTTGAAAGTACTTTGTTGATCATTCCGTATATCATGGTGTACAACACCAATTTATGTTTAAAACTGTTCAAAACTTTAAGACGTTGTTGGAATTCCTACCATTCAGACCTAATGTCATAATAACGACGCATTTTTGCTGTGCACCTAAACACACATAAATCGATTAACGGTAGAAATCGTTTCGAGATATAGACACAAACTTCAACTTGGTCATTTTTAAAACAGAACACACACACATATGGTCCCTTTGGCGTTTAATAATTTACCCTATATTTAGGATTTCTAAATCAGCTACGTTTTTGGTATTTGCTGGCCCCGTATACTCATAAAATTATAATCTATCGAAAGGTGCTTAGGACATAAACATCTACATGAAATGAGCTTTCCAAATATGAAACAGTCGTTGAAATCCGTCAATCCATTTTCCAGTTATAGCTTTTTAAAGAATTGATTACCAAAATTGGACGTTTAGAAGTGTATCGCGAGCCAAAGGTCCTCAATTCAAAAACTGGCATAAACGTCTAGAGATATTGATTTGACCTCGGTAACAACCCACATTTTAACGACCAAAAAAAATTACCACTAAAATGGGACACACTTGAATTTTTGTTTTTTGCAGCACTCTATTGATCACCCTGTACATCATAATAATATTCATCTTACTAAAACTGAATGCAATACAGCTTAAAGTAGAAGAAACGCGGTTTTAAACTTCGTTTTAGATATTCAAAAAAGTTAATTTTTAAAAAAGTTACAGCAGTTTGAAAATGGGTCTAAAAATTAAATGGTACGATCTTTTTGTTGAGCAGTTTATTTATGAATGTCTTAAAATTCTTCATTATGACGCTTGCATTTCAATAGTTACATTGTTCTATTCTCTTTCCACAAAGTTCTTACAATAAGAGGGTTAAAATGCAAATAGTTTCAAAGCTACATAAAATAAAATAAAAAATAATGTATAAATTAAATTTAAAACAATTAATACCCCATCTTAAATAAAAGGCCTTAAATAATGTGTGCTTCATTTGTAAAACTTTTTTCAGTTTATTTGGGATATGTGGGCGCCTTAACGCAGGATCTAAGTTAATATAGTTTATATAAACCTTGTTAAAAGCTTAATTGTGTCTTATAGGACTACTGATAAAGTTTAAATAATGCAGGTTAATAAATGAGTTTTGCTTTTTCTAGAAAATTTAAGAGAAAACGGAAGCACAACGTGGTCATTAATGATTTTTGTTCCAGTGGCAAAGGGATGGATTACTTTAGGGAAGTTGGACCCTTATTATTTATGCAGTTTTTTAACTTAAAATTTAAAACTATGGTTGTATGTTGACAATACTGAACTCTATATGTACTAGTATAAAATTATTCAAAGATAGTTTCCTAATGCAAAATAATATTTAAAAAAAGAATAACTAAATAAACTATTTATGAATGTCTCAAAATACTTCATTATGACAAAAGGCGAAATAAAACATTTTAACTGGGTATGAAATTTTTAATTTATAATACTTAGTAAATATTAATAAAAAGGTCGTGCCATTTTGAAAAATTATTATAATTTTTTTGTTAACTTTATTGTATAAAAACTTTATCTGTTTAACAGAAGTTAAAATTTTTGGTTTCCACTTCTGTTTGAAGTCTCAGTATTTTTTACTATGCAAAAAAAAGGTGAAATAAAAAGGGGCGTATTGTCTACCCTATTAAGACCACCACTAATACCCTTTTTTTTAAAAATATATAATTGGTTAATAGAGTTGTCTTAAAGTCAAAATAAACATAACCATTTTATTTTTTATTATTAACAATATCCACTCATGCTTGTTGTAGTAAAATAAAGAAAAATCTGAATATATATGCTAGAAAGCACTTTTTTTTCTAATACAAAATATTGTTACATTGGAAAATTAAAACAGGAAGTAAAAGAAATGTAATTATATTTTATAATATTTTTGAGCCAAATGCCTTTGGTAATATTGTTATTTTGTCTTGTCAACATTTTGCTTTTGGCTTATTTTTTTTCTTATTTTGCCGCATTATTTATTATTTTTATTAATATTATTGTTGTTTTTTTATTCTAATATATTATTATACTATTTTAAACTTCATTTAAAATAGGAAATAAGATTCTTTATTTTAAGGTATTTTTTTTGTCCAGGAAAATTTAAAAAATTTTTTTTAGAATGTATGGTATATAACACTGTAAAAAATTTAAATATCCCGTTCAATTTTATAATTTTGACAATGTTAGCTTTCGCAGCGACAACAATTTCTGGAATTAAATTTTCCAAGGCAATTACCTTCCTTTCCTGAGGCTGGGTGTCTTTGTATACAATTAAAACGTAAAAAATAAATTAGCTCTTTTAATCAATATTAGTTACTAAAAATACCCTACGTGTTAATATTTTAAATACATTTGCTTAAAAACAAATTTTTCTGTCATTTAACTCATATTATTATTTCCCATTATAGTTTTTCTTTGTAATAAGGCTGGTAAAAATTAAGACCTTCTAATATGATTTGTCTATATTCTTGCGCTCCTAGTATGATGTCGATCGGGCCTGGTTTCTGGAATGTAGGGTCTGCTAACAGTTCATTTTTCCAGGAGGCCATGTTGACGTGTAGCGGCTTGGTAGGCATCGTTTGTGTTAATTTTGGAAGTACTATACATGGAGCTTCCAACAAAACCTTGTTAGAAAATCGAGGTATGATCGATATATCAATTTTCCACTTGGCAATTTGCGGATCACCAGCTCCAAGTCCGCTGACTTCAGCTCTAATGGGCTGTCTAGGAATTCCGAGCAGAGTGAACCAGATCCACTAGTACTTTCTAAGATACTGGCATAGCCCGTAATTTATTTTTTATTTAAAAATATTTATTTATTCCAATTATTAGATTAAAAACAAACAATTTAAAATTTTTTTGTTCCTATTTTAAAAATTATATTTTATAGTTATTGCAGTAAGTAGAAAAAGGACCAGTTTTTTTCCCACAGAAATTTAAAAATGGGAAATAGGAGAAATTGCATGTAATAAAATATTAAATAGGGACAAGATCTGGCACTAAAAAGGTAAAATCATTTTGAACATTACCTGAAACCAACTTAGATAATGTATACATTTTCCCTTTTAATCAATTAAAATAAGGCTGCTTAACGTCAGCCTATTAAAAAAGGCAAGTTCCAAATAAATTTGTCTTTTTTTTTTTTTAAGGTATAACAGCTGTACAAACCCCATATTTTAACCAATAAAATTTTTTTAATAGTATAATAAAACTAATTTTGCGAATTTAATATTGTAGTATTTTATTTAGTTTTCTTTTAAAATTTTATTGGGTAGTATTTTTATAACTAAATTAATTAGGTATTGGTATATACAAGTTCAATCAGATCTTACTTTAAAAAATGTAAAGGGCCATGAATAACATATGAATATATTAAGATTATCACATGAATGGGCAACAGGCGTCAACGCCATCTCGACCAAAGGGCGAAGCATAGATGGCGTTGACGTCTGTTACCCATTCATGTGTTTCAATACATACTTAATTAGGTATTAGGATTTTTAGAGATATTTTTCTTCGACTAGGTTGTCTGATTAGATCTGATATAGATCGAAACCGGTCACAAGATGTCGTTAGGTGAAATCTCTACAAAGTTAGTTAAGAAATTAACTACACTGTTATTAAGATTATATTAAGGTTTTAAAAACAACGACGTAATATATATGAAATATCCTTTTTTACAAATACTTTTAAATAAGTATGCCAACAATAATAAATTTTATTTAAAAAAATTTCCAAAAAAAATTTAACATATGTTAAATTTTTTGTCTCTCCCCTTGAATCCACCTCCGAATTTACCTTTAAGGCTTTTTTTTGGATTAGATATAAATCTACCTACCATATTTTTAAGCAAATTATCGATGACGGCTTTAAGCTGAAAAAAACTTTCCACTTTCACACCTGTTATATCTACCCACACTACAGTAGGGTGTCTGACGCGAGGAATTATAAATATTAGCATTAAATGAACTTATCGCAATAAAGAAATGTCATATCACTGATGGTGGCATTTTATCCGAAATTTTAGAATTTTGTTTGGTTGGGTCAATCTTACATATTTTCAAGTAATCGATACATATTTGATTAAAATTAAATACAATGCTTATTTTTAAAAATACAAAATAGGAATAATTTTTTAAAAAGAGCTTATACGTGCTTGTTTTTGTCATAAATTTTAATATTATTATTAAACCCTTTGTTAAGTAAAGCAAATTTAACT
The DNA here is from genome assembly GCA_019359885.1 of Listronotus oregonensis. Classification (NCBI taxonomy): domain Eukaryota; kingdom Metazoa; phylum Arthropoda; class Insecta; order Coleoptera; family Curculionidae; genus Listronotus; species Listronotus oregonensis. The sequence continues at coordinate 97,917 of JAHBCN010002025.1, forward strand.
TGGTTTTTTTAAAGTAATTTTAAATTTTATCAGTGAAAAACTTTAAGCAACTTGCTTAAAGTACAATACCAAATTAAAATGTAATTTAATTAAAATGCACCAAAGAAATTTTACCTTGCACTTTAAAATAAGTTTAATTACTTTAATAATTGACTTACACAAATTGTTGATTTTAATGAAAATGCTTTGTTAATTTATTAAACTCTTATTTTAACGATACCTTACCACAATAATTGTACAGTGTGTCCTAAGAAAGGTGGTCGAATAGAACAAATGCATTGAACTTAAAAACAGTATTTTAAGGTATGGTCTTCATGGTCTGAGCAAAATTTTACTAAGATACATTGTTCAAAATTAAAATGCATGTCATAATCTAAAGTTTAATCTCAAAAATTTAAACTATGTTTTTTTTTCTAATGTTCTATAACTAAGGTTTTTTGAATTTAGGATAATTATTTGTCACTTTTAGTAGAAAAATATTTAATGTATATTGTAAAATGTATCGCGGTACAAATAGTATTCATTTATTTTTTTGTACATATGTTATCAGCGGGTATTAAGGCCTATCAAATAAGATGGTATGCCTTATTGTTCTTTTACATTTGCATATGTTATGATAGTTTTAGTTCGGACGATGATGAAAATTATGTGGCCCTCGCTAAGCTCAAAAGAAGATCATTTCATCAGCTTATGCCTACGCCAATTAAAGATACGAAAAAACACCAACCACAAGAAGAAATACTATTAATTACAAAGGAACTTCAGTCACCAAAAATCTGATAAACAAAAACAAGGAAGAAAAAAAAAAGAGCTTAATCCTAAAAATAGAAGTATTAAAGAAGATTGGGCGAGTTGGTACTATTATGGCCAGGAGGAAGATAAGATGGTTGATATGAGCAATTATGGGGCAATGTTCTAAATTTTCAGCGGATAATACAAACATTTTTGAGTGCCCTGATCGTTGTCAGGTAAAAAAATTGGTTTTTAATTTTAAAAATTTAAGCATAATTAATACATTTCTATTATTATTATTATTCCCCAATACCAAGTTCCCACGTCTATTTTGATTATTTAGGTATGTTTAAGGCCTACTGGCAATGTTTTTAGAAATGTTTAATTTCGTTTGATTTGTAAGTTCGATAACCATTAAAATTTGCTGATTTGAATTAATAGTTTTAATTTTATTTTAAATCTCGCTTAGCTAGGCCTTATTACCCGCACCTGCCTTAGATATCTAAATAAATATTAATTAAAAAATTAAAAAATACAAATTATTGTTTTTATTTTCATAACAAAAGGGTATTATGTAATAATTTTTTCAAACACCGTATTTTAAATTAACGAGCTGTAAATCCAGCTTATAACATAATTTTTAATTCTGAACGATGTTTTTAATAAAATTTAATCCAAATTAAAGATATTTTATTAGTGGTGTTTTTTTCAAATTTCATTGTAAGTGACCCTGTATAATACCTATTTAAGTAAAATTTAATGATGTGTCGTTTTAGAATATGCAGGCCGTAATCCCAAAATATTGTTTTCAAATTCAAAAATGTCTGGTCTATTTATCCTATCGTGGGACACCCTGTAGTATGTGGGTGATTAGGATGGTTAGGCCGCCGCAAATAGAACCCAGCACATGTACATCCCACGCGCAGTACATGCGTGGACTATTTTGTAAAACGAGTTTTGAGAGGGAATAGAGTATATTAAATCCATTCCACGGCCAGGTTTAATTTTAAACTGTTTCGCGTGGGTCGAGTTGTGCTAGCAACACAGTTTTGTGAATTAACTTCTAGGAAAATGAAAAAAAATGAAATTGAAAGGAGCTTTTCTGTGTTATATAATACTACCCATGAAGATTACATGAAAGCAATTCATTTAACTTCTCATTAGTTTATTTCTTTTTATTCTTTGCTGAGTAGGTGCAATAGGATAAATCTTTATCTTCAGATCCAGATTGTAAATCGAGAAGTAGTTGCTGGCTTGCTTTAATCTTAAATACTGGTAGAAGTGATGGGAATTTAGGTATGAGTTATGGGTGTGAGCTGTGTTCAATATACGTTCTTTTTCTGTCGTCTGTGGATGTTGGCTATCATATTGAACAATATTACCTTGTTCACTGCCGCTCTGAATAGACCTGTGGATGTCATTCTAGTCCATGTTCGCAGGTAACGTAGCCATGATATTCGTCTGCGTCCTGCTGATCTTTGACTCTCTATCTTTTCTTGTACGATAAGTTAAATGTGAAAGTAAATATGCGTTGCTATTAGAAAACATTACTTGGGCTGAGTTTTGGTTACACGTGGGCTACACATGGGTTGTGCATGGGCTGTGTTTAATTTACGGCGGACTAAGGCCCGCAATGATATACTTAAGGATGAGCAAACGTGAATGGAAAAATTGTGAGAGTTTTCCGAAACTCAAAAAAAGCTTATTAAGATAAGCTTTTTTAAGTTTGAAAAAATCCCATAATTTTGCCATTCACGTTTGCTCATTCTTAAGTTTATCTATGCTTTATTTTTGATTAAAATAATATATGATAATTGATTAAAATAAAATTTTTCGTAAAAAGGGGTTATCTTTATGATAAAGTATTTTAATTTTTTTTTTGGTATTTTTTAATTTTTATAAAATCGTCTTCCAAAATACTACATAGATTTTAATAGTTATTTAAACAACAAAGGGCGATAAATGATATAATGCGAGAGCGTTCAGGGTTAAGGTCATTAATCGCCAATTAATGCCTGAGTTAGTTATAATTTTTTTTTGGTGATCGTTAAAAATCAAAAAATTTCAGCGAATATTTCCCTCATATATTAGAAATCCTATATGAAGCGGGACATTTTAGAATAATTACTTCTGAAAATTGCCCGGTAGGATCCGAAAAAGTCCCGCTAGGTATCGAAAATTTCCCTATAGGTCCGTATCTATAGTAACGATTAATAAAATTTCACATTTGTCATTTTGGCATAATATATCGAATTTTAAAAGTCGTCGAAATGTCGCGTTTTGGAAAAGATAATTTGGGCTTAATTTATGAAAAAAGTAAACCAA